>NJCR01000357.1:122632-139020 GCA_002234235.1 Fusarium hostae
TATTTTTTAATAAAATTAATAATATATTTTTATTTATTTATATAATATTAAGTTTAATATTATTAAAATTAAAATAAAGATTTTAAATTATTTTAAAATTATAAAAAAAAAACTTTTTTTAATATTTTTATAATTTATTAAAAATATATTAAAATATATTATTATTTTCTTAAAAATTATTTTAAGTTTAATAATTAATTATAATATTTAATAGCTTTTTTAAATATAATATTTATTATAATTTTTAATTATAATTTTTACTTTATAATAATTTATAAACTTAAAGACTTTAAAATCTTTATAAGGCTTTTATATAAAAATAATAATAAAATATTTTAATTTTTTATTTATAATTTAAAGCTTTTATTTAATAATTATAATAATTTAAATATAATTAATTAATTTTTATATAAAATAGCTTTTATATATATATAATAATAATAATAATAATAAATTATTTAAAGAATTATAATATTAAAGTTTTACATTAAGCTTTATATAACTTTAATTTTAACTTTATTAAGAATATTTAAATATTATTAAAGCTTTAAATTAAAAAATATTATAAAGTTAAAAAATTAAATTTAAAGTAGCTTAAAGAGGCTATTTTAATTACTTAAAAAGCTTTATTTAAAAAAGAAGTTATTAAAGTCTTTAAAAATATACTTAATTAATTAAATAAATATATTAAAAAAGAAGACTATTAAATTAATTACTAAATAATAAATTAATATTATTCCTTTTATATAAATTGCCTATAAATTATAAGTATAGAATCTCACTATTGAGACCTACTGATCAGTAGGCTTTTTATAGGTCTTATACTACTCTAATATTTGAAATCCCTGAGGGCTATACTTATCTCCCTAGAAATGCAGTGGATTGCTGTTAATAAGTGGATATTATATAGAATACTCTTGAGTTAAGGCAATAAATACCTTCGTAGTCACAAGTTAGCTCGATATCACTTATACTTATGATTCAGCTCAAGGAAGATCCTGAAGCAAATGGAAAGTTGGTGTAAGCCTAATTCTTGAATAAGCTAGGTTATAGATTCTTGATTGACTGAGATATGTTTAATTGACACCCTGTAATCGAGGGTCAATATGTACTAGATATACCTCTAGAAGTCTACCGAGAATTAATTAGTTTTCACTTTGATGTCTTACCTTGCCAATCGACTTGTTAGGTACTGAACGGCTAAGTAATGACTCTATTCGTGGCAATCAGGCTTGGCTGAGTCACTGTAATACCACGACGATGCGTCTCTTGTAATAAAACAGTCTCACTTATATGATATTGAAATATGAATTCTATCTCAGACACTACATGAGGATTTTCAAGACCAAGCAAATCGCATTTGGGGATTGTACCGTGGTGTTGTGGCGCTCAGCCGCGCCGGCCCCTCATTGAGCCCCACCATAAGAATATGCCCACCTTCTAAATCCAACCTCATTCAACTCTCCACATCAAGACAACGAACGACACTGCATCTACAAGCGTCCTGTTGGGCCTCCTATGACCATTGATAAACGCATACTCGAGCATATATGTCACAACCTCTTTCTTTGTAGACGGAGACTGGATACAGCTGCGCCCTCGATCATTCCCAAGCCGAAATAGGCCAGCACACGACATCACCTTCAACATCCCGGCAGACAATATAATACAAATCTCGACGACATGGTGTATCTCAAGACAAGCCAGGAATGGCTCGATCAGTCTATGGCTCTCCTAGAAGCCCGCCCCGCCACCGTACGTCCATGCGCCGACCACCCAACCCCAAGCTAACCACAACACCATAGACCCTCATCACCACAACATACAAGCTCAAGCCTGGCCCTACACGACCCGATGCAGACGGCGACACACCCGTCACCAAGCCCCCACGCGGTGCTCTCGTCCTCAAGGCCTACGATCCCATCAGCGGCGCGACCATCAAATACCGTACCACAAAGGCGCAGGAGGTTACTCGTCTGATACATGCTTCGTTGGGTCGGCTGGGAAGGAGTATGGCCGCGGTGCCGGATGTGCCTGAGGTGACGATGGCAGATGGCGATGGTGCAACTCCTGCGGAGGAATCACAGGCTGCTACACCGACACCGCAGGCGGCACAAGGGGGTGGAGGTGGAAAGAAGAAGAAGAAGGGCAAGAAATAAGATATCAGCATGATGAGTTGTTTGAGTGCTTATGGCAGATCCAATGGATATTCGTGGATGAGGATTGATGATCATGGAATGAAGCTTGTAGCAGATTGACATTTAAAAAGAGCAGCATTGTTAAATGCAGAATCCTTATTCGGGAGATGCCACCTTGGAGATTTCTTATGTTCTCAAGTCTGTCCTCACTACACGAAACCAATAGCAGGCGAGTCTGCGAAGTCTATTGTCGATAGCTTCAACCATGAGTAGAGGGCTAAAGTAAGGGCAAGCAAATATAAAAGCACTCAAAGTCACTGGCAACGATCAAAGGGTATACTAATCTAATCAATTCATCTCTATCTAGGAGAGTGGTAAAGTAATATCGTCATCCATAAATACGATTAAGCCGTCAATGCTATTTTCATCCACCCTGAGTCCAGATCCCCTAACGCCGTGTCGATCCGTGTAAATCCAGCTTCCGGATCCAAAGTATGATTGCGACCTTGCCAACCGTAGTATTAACCAAGCATCGCCGCCCTGAGGCCCATTTCAAAAGTACAAACAAGAAGTAAAACAGGGTATATGTTCACATGTGCGCGTGCCAATGAGCAACTGCCCAGGCCGAAGGAAAGAGAAACGACGACGCGAGACGTTTAGAAATCGTCGTCAAAGGTGAAGTCACCGCCGTTCTCACCCTTAGGGGACTCGTCCGCCTCAGTCTTCTTAGTGGCACTGTGGAGGACACCGGCCTTCTGGTAGTCGGCAACACGCTTCTCGAAGAAGTTGGTCTTGCCACCAAGGGAGATGTTCTCCATGAAGTCGAAGGGGTTGGTAGCCTTGTAGACCTTCTCGTTGCCAAGAGCAACAAGGAGACGATCGGCGACGAACTCAATATACTGCTTCATGAGGTCAGAGTTCATGCCGAGAAGGGCACAGGGGAGAGCCTCAGTGAGGAACTCCTGCTCAATGGTGACGGCATCAGTGATGATGTCCTGGATCATCTGCTTGCTGGCACGACCCTTGAGGTGAGAGTGGAGGAGGCAGGCAAAGTCAGTGTGGAGACCCTCATCACGAGAGATGAGCTCGTTGGAGAAGGTCAGGCCGGGCATGAGACCACGCTTCTTGAGCCAGAAGATAGAGGCAAAGGCACCGCTGAAGAAGATACCCTCAACAGCAGCGAAGGCAACGAGACGCTGGGCAAAGGAGGAGTCCTTATCCTGGATCCATCGGATGGCCCAGTCGGCCTTCTTTCGGATGCAAGGAATGGTCTCAATGGCGTTGAAGAGGTAGGTTCGCTGGGCGGGCTCCTTGATGTAGGTGTCAATGAGAAGGGAGTAGGTCTCAGAGTGGATGTTCTCCATCATGATCTGGAAGCCGTAGAAACAACGAGCCTCGGGGATCTGGACCTCGCCACTGAATCGCTCAACGAGGTTCTCGTTGACAATACCATCAGAGGCAGCGAAGAAGGCAAGGATGTGAGAGACGAAGAACTGCTCATCGGCAGTCAGGCGGTTGTTCCAGTCGTGGAGATCCTTGGAGAGATCAATCTCCTCGGCAGTCCAGAAGGAAGCCTCAGCCTTCTTGTACATTTGCCAGATCTATCATGGTCTGTTAGCATGGGTCGCGTGTGGGGCGACCACTTTACGCGTCAAAACGCGTCACATACCTCATGGTACTTAATGGGGAAGAGAACGAAACGTTGAGGGTTCTCCTGAAGTAGAGGCTCATCGGCTTCCTCAGACTTGATGCCAGGGGCAACAGCGGCCTTGGTCTCCTCCTTCTTGGGCTCTTCGACAATCTTTGTCTTGAGGTCGGTGGTATCGAGGGTCTTGTTCAAAGGCTCGTTCTCCTTGTTGGCAACGCCGAAGTCGAGCTTCTTGACGGGAGACTCCATGTTGAAGTTCTCAATGGCGGAAGCAGCCTGTGATAAACGTGTTAGCATTGAATTGATCGTGGTGGGCATATGCAGCTGCGTGCACTTGGGACGACGTCACATACCTGCTTCGACGGAGTGATTTGCGCAGCCATTGTATTGTGAATGTGAGTGTCTGAAGAAGAAGAGTAGAATTAGGTTGATCAGAGCAATACAGAAACAAGACAAAGGCTTTGTATGTGCGTGAAGCTCTTGAGGTTGAGGGATTGTGGGTTGCGGTGGTGATGGTCTGGTCCAAAGTAAAGAATGGGATGAAGGCGATGGGCTTTTGTATAAGTCTTGATGCGCTGTCACGTGGAGCTAGAGCGCGTCAGGTCGCGCTGGGCAATACAAATAGCGGGCCGTGTTAAAGTACTTTTACTGCGTCAGGGCAGGGGAGTCACTGCGTGTTACTGGGTGAACCAGGGGCTTTTCGCTTTTCGGCGCCATTCGGACTGCTACTGGCAGCATCCAAGACGCTAGTGCTGGAGCTGGTACCATGAGGATATCCAGCCACCAGGATGAATCAAGCAAGTGAGACGCGTAGATTCGCGTTTTAGGCAGATTCACGTTCTTCTTTGGTATGGTTCATGTGCTATACTTCGTGCTTCTCTCAATTGCTCCACTGTCTTTGTACGGTACCTGCTTTATTGCAGGGAGTGATGATTCAGACTTTGTCAGGATTAACGTCATGGGCATCTTTTATCAATCAGCACACTTTGACGTGAAGATCCATTCATGGCCTCCCTTGTTCACGTCGTTGGGCCAATGTATGCGAAATGGGCTGTGGCCAGGGCACGATAGTGGTGCGAGGCGGGACTGAACTCATGAGACTATACCCGGCGGTAGAAGTCATGATGAGGTCCTACCGTGCACTGAGATCAGATTCATGCAAAAACAATGGCCATTGAACCTTTTTTGCAATTGCTATAAGCGCCATTCAACTGCTACACACTTTCCCCGTAACGCAACTTCACTCCCAGGGTGAGAGACGCGTTCCTGGGGTTACACCGCGTTCCGGCCTTGGCCCTGAATCTGACGTGATGGGCCTGGGGATGGAACGCCTCCGACGAGCTCCCTAAAATTGCAACTAAATTGAGAATCAGCCATCGATCAGCTTGAACCAGGCTAAGGTGAGACCGCATTTAAATTGAAACCTTCTTAGATTCCTAGATCGGAGGCAACAAGATCAGTGTTCATCTCTTTCACGGTTCCACTCGAGTCAGTTGCTTGGTCGATGAAAATGCCAAGTAAATTTATCAGATCTTATATTCTAATTTAATTCGAGGATTACGACCCACGCGCGACTGCACCCACTTTATCAATCAGTAAGTGTCATAACGCCTCATAGCTTCGTAAGGTAAGGTATCCATACTGAACATCACTCATAAACAACACAACAATGAAACGCGCCTCCATCTTCCGACCATACAAGCATTACCAACAATCCTCACCCCATCGTGAATAATCCTGACTCACAAAGGGCCCGCCCTTCCGTCAGCGTGGTCGGTCTCTTCTTTCCTTTCCTTTCAGTTCCTTTGTCGTCCATGTAAATCCGAGTTGCCGACTTTAGCGTCGGTCTCTATCTCGTCGCTGCGATCTTTGGCTTCGGGACCCACGCTCAACTTCGCCTGTTTCAATATCGCGTGGTTGAGCTCTGCTGCGACCAAAGAATCCGCGGCTCTCGCGGACTCGTGCCGGTTCCGGCTCGATGGGACGATCATCACGGTGGCCATCTCGGCTTCGGCTGCGACTGCGGCTGTGTCGACGACGCTCCGACATGGAGGGATTTCGCGATGGTGGGTTTGACACATACTCTGGTGGATCCTGGGCTTGAAGTCGATCAAATTGTTCAGGATCGCTGGGGTCAATGGCTGGCACCGGCAATCCACTCTTCTTCAAGTTCTTGCGTCCTTCTTCACGCAAGTGTTGCTCGAGAAGTGCAGCATTGCGAGTATTGGCTTTGAATGCTGCGTCGGCTATATCTCCTGCAAAGGGAACAATGCCAATGACAAAGTCGATGATGATGTTGAACATCATCCTAGACTTGACAGAGGTTGGCAGCCCACCATCGATTTTCATGCAGGTCCTCATAACCAGAAGGGCAAGCAACATATCCAAAACGTCACCAATCCTATAAGGTCCATGTTAGCTTCGACCGGAAGCCATATTGGGGTTGGAGGTCAAACTTACGCAGGGATTAATCCCAAAACGCTGCCCCAGCCAAAACGGATGCCGCAGCAACTGAAAAGAGCCAGATCTAGGCGATAAGCTCGGCGCTTGACCTTGGTCAAGACTTTGCCATCATTGTCGGAAATGCCTGGGGGAAGAGCCTTCTTTCGCTTTTTAACTTTGCCAGTAGGCGTTCCATCTAGGCGAGTAGCTGGGACATGCTCAAAGTAGGGGTCCTGTGAATGACGCGTTAGTTTGCCTGCTCCAGCACCATGCTGAGTCGATGCTTTCATACCTCAGTTCCAAATTTGTTCTGGACAGTCTCTCCCAAGATCTTCTTGGTGACGAGCTTTGCGACAAGTGATGCCATGTTTTACAGCAAGAGTAACACTTCGCTTAAAGAAGTCGTTGTGCGACCCACGATGAGGTCGTTGATCTTCTTAATATTGCTGAAGCGTCGAGCTTGGCAGAGGCGGGAGTATGAAAGACAAGACCACTCCACTGACAAATTCCGAGACAAAGATTGGGCGAGCCAAGACAATGAGAGGGTGCTTCTCTTATTAAATAAAGGGAGGACAAGGTCTTGAAAGAATGACCAGTCTTTGCGCTTGTAGTGAATTCACTGTGCGACTGGTCGGTCAATTACCTGTTTTCGAGTATTTATGGTGTCTGTCCATGGTGAGGGAGCCCAGTCAGTGCTGTGACCGATGATGTAATTTTGGCGGCCACCCGAACTTCTGGAACCTACAGCACTGCAGCAAGCCAGCCCCTGCGGTCTAGAAGCATTAATGCGTAGGCTTTAGCTCAACAAAACCGGTTAAACCACTGCTGCAATGCCGATCATGCACATGCGCTGGCATATTTTTCAGTGGCGATTTAACATTACCTACCTCTGAAACGTCCATGCAACCCTAGACGGGAGGGAACCTGTTGGAGAAATTGAGTTGGACGATCATGAACGATATTGCACCGCCACATCGATTGAGCTAATCTGTGGCGAGTGATCGCAATCGTGGCTCAGCAGCTAGCTCCCTCTGAATTGGAGACTGGGCTCCATCTCACGAAGCACTGGACGTACCTGAAAGCGGGCACCTCAGCTAAAGGCAAGGTACCTAAGGCGCGAATGAGAATGGGTCTTTGACCTCGCTGGTCTCATTGCGATCCAATGCTATCAATCCAAACCTGACAACAACACCAACAACAAATCACATCCGAAATCCACCATCTCGGCCTCTGCACTGCCGCCTCGACCCCGCGTGTCCTCAAACAGACGTTGCATTTTACTGAGACTCGTTCACATTCACTTCAGACAGCGTCCCTAGCCAAGGTAGCTTCTCGAGTGACTTAGCTTTCCTCTCCCACTTCGACCACCGCTCGCGTCTTTTCGCCTGTCGCAGTCATTCCTTTGCATCATCTTGGCTGTTGCACTTCAATCATGGTCAGCTTGCCCTCGCAGCTACGTTCGCATTATCGTCTCGCAAAGTCTTGAAAAAGCGTAAACAAATATAAGAGAAAAAAACAACAACCGAAATTTATACCATAGCATGAGCCAAGTGATTCCAACATCATCATGTCTGGAACACAAATGCAGTTAGAGGATTGTATGTGTTGGTGGGTGCTGCGCGATTGCGAGCAAGGACTAACACAACCGACCTAGGGCTGGACGACCTCTGCGTCCGCTTCATCATCAACCTTCCCCAAGAGGATCTCTCCTCCGTCGCTCGAATATGCTTCCAGGTCGAAGAAGCTCAGTGGTTCTACGAGGATTTCATCCGTCCACTTGACCCGACTCTACCGTCCATGACCCTGCGAACCTTTTGTCTACGAATCTTCCAGCATTGTCCCTTATTGGCCAGCTTTTCTGTTGAGAATCATACCAAAGCGTTTGAGGAGTTTCTGGAGTACAAGACTCGTGTTCCTGTACGAGGTGCTATCATGCTGAACGAGGCCATGGATTCGACAGTCCTGGTCAAGGGATGGAAGAAGGGAGCCAACTGGAGTTTCCCACGAGGAAAGATCAACAAAGACGAAGACGATCTGGATTGCGCCGTTCGTGAGGTATATGAAGAGACTGGCTTGGACCTTCGAGCTGCTGGCCTGGTACCCACCGAACATAAACCAAAGTACATTGAGATCTCGATGCGCGAACAGCACATGAGGCTTTACGTCTTCCGAGATGTCCCAATGGACACTGTATTTGAACCGAAGACCAGGAAGGAAATCAGTAAAATCCAGTGGTACAAACTATCGGAACTACCAGCCTTCCGCCGCAAGAATGGCCAAGCGAACGATGCCAACACTGCACCTAACGCTAACAAGTTTTATATGGTGGCACCATTCTTGGTGCCGCTGAAGAAATGGGTTACGGCACAGAAGAAGATTGAAGCAAGGAGGGCAGCAAACAGCTCGCAAGGTTATGGACCTATCAGTGAAGCCCAATACGAGGACGAAGCATGGAACGATACTGGCGCCGAAACTACGGACCAAGGCCCAGCGATAGAGACGCTTGCAGGCGCCACACAGGAGTTGCAACGCTTATTGAAGGTGCAGCCTCCCACCCAAGGATTGCAAGGTGTTTCCGCTCCGGCCCCTGCTCAACAGGATAAAGGAAGTGCATTACTTTCTATCCTCCAAGCCAAAGACGGTCCTTCCAACGCTATGCCGCAGACTGGTGCTCACTATCCTCAGACTCCTCTTGATCACACAGTTACCAACGCTCCTCAACCTCATACGCCGCATCGCCATAATCACCACCAGATGCCATCTACAAATACTCAGCAGCCACCGCCGCCATTCCCGTATGCGCCTAATCAAGCTGCTCACTGGAATATGGGACTAGGACAGCAGGTGGGGAATCCTCAGCTATATAATCAGCAATATTCTATCCAGGAGGGCCAGTATAAGAGCAACCAGGCTCCTCTGGTGCATCCTCAGCCATTGCCTCCCCAAGTAGAAAGGGCCGTCTTCAACAGGAGTGTATTCCAGGACGTTAATCAACCCAACTACAATCCCGTGCCTGGCCAGTTCGTTAATCAGCAGCAAACTCAATACGGCCACCCCGGCCAGATGCCTCAGCAAGCTCTCAATTCAGCTGGGCAGCCAAGACAACAACCTTTGAATGGCCAGTCCATGGCGCTCCTGAATGCTTTCAAGGGCAGCAATACCGCGCCACAGGTGCAGAAGTCTCAACAAGTTCCATTTCCCCCTGGCTTCCCAGCACAGAGCCAAGGTCCTGTGTATGCTAACCTTGGTGGACCACAAGCGCAACAGGTTCCTCCGCAAGTCCCTCATGCGGCCGGCCCTGTTGGAGGCCAAGATCGCTCAGGGCCAAGTCCCAAGGAGCTGCCAGGCTCAAAGGTTGGACCACCTGCCGACAATCACCGTTCTGCTCTGCTAGGCATGTTTCGCAAGGACGACCAGAATCAGCTTCCTGCGCAAGGACCTCAGCCCACTGGACAGCCTGCTCCTGGCAGTATGATGAGTGAACTTCTGCGTTCAGTTGGCGGAGACAATTTCAGGGCCCATATTCCCCAACAAGCCCCTGCTGATCCCAACCCGCTCCCATCAATGGAAGGTCTATCACTGCAACAACGACCTGCTCAACCCGATACACCTGGATCTCAAGGAAGAGCGGATTATTCGCAACAATATGGTGTCCAAGCACATGCACCAGCTGCCTCCCAGCCTACTCAGCCTATCCGTATTCTTCAACGAGGCCAGAGTGAACAATTATTTGGCACTGGTGGAGCATCCGCATCTCCTCAAACTTCTTTTGCGTCGCCAAGTGGATTATCTAGCCACTTGCAGCCTGCAGGTGCTGGCATCAGCCCTAGCATCGCACAAGCATTCCCTGCTGTAAATCGTCGTCGCGAGTCTGGTCCCGCTCAGAAGAGAGAACTGCTCTCACTTTTTGGCAAGCAGCCATCCCCTGCTAGTTTGGAGGCAGCCAAGGGCAAGGAGGTCATTGCTGGAACGCCTAGGTCTCGTCTTGCTTCTTTGGCCTCTGGAGTTGAGGACCCTGCCGGCCCGCCTTCTCGTCGTGGTAGTCAAACGCCCATCTCGCCAGCCGAACGAACGTTTTTGCTGGACTACTTACAGTCTGTTACCAAGAATGCTAACCATTGAGGGATTTCTGGAGAAGTGATTTCATGTGTACTATTTGGTATTTATAGGAACGGGGGAGCATTGCAACGGAGCCTTGTGTGGGATACTATAGTTTTGGCAAACAATGAGCTAGCATAGGTATCTAATTGCTAAGCGATCGTTATCGCCACTTTGTTTGGCCTGGATTGTTATCTGACTTGAGATGATTGTGGTGATGTTTCATGCTGTGTGGGCGGTTGATCTTTTCGCATGGTGTCATAGGGAAGACTCATGATCAGACTTTGCTAATTTGACTAATCGATCTTGGTCTGCTACTTGGCATGCTCTTGTGATCCAGGTCCCTATGTGTATATGTGTAAGTAGTATTAAATACTTGTAGAAAGCCTAATGGATGCCTCCATTTGACCACCCTGCTGCTGCGTATGTTGAATAAGGTAGGGTCCAAGCCTCCAACTACTCCATCGGGAACATATTAGGGCTTCCTCCCCTCATGCCACATAGAGATACTTCAGACATTTTCTAGTGCGTGTTACCTCCTAATTCGCTTCCCTACCGGTTAGTCTTGGCCGTAGGGCACTATGATATAGATTTCGAATTTCACAAATGCATGGTCACTGTAGCCCCTGACTAGTAGATACTCACGCAGTTCACTTTGATACCTGCCTGGCTTGCTACCCAGAGCGATTCACTATTTCAAATTGTTGCCATTGGCTTGTTGACAGCAGAATCAAGTGGTCTCCTCATGGTAAGTGTCCTTCCTTCCCTTTCAGTAGGCGCCCTCACCACTCGAGGTCACAGCACCCACCCCTCCTTCCTTGAACCCGAGAAAGCTTTATCAGTCAAAAGAACACAACCCAATATCAACAAAGACGGAATTCTGAGACATGGTCAAGTGGTTAAAGGCCATCTTAAAATGCCAACCTACCTTACAAGGTCCGGAAGGCAATAAAACAAATAGCCCATACACCTCCCCAAACCGGGTGAAGTGGACCTAGATCTCAGATGAACGTCAACGCGCGCTTTTTTTCTTTCTTTTTTTTCTTTGTCTATTTTTGTGAATTATGTACATCAAGTGGTGTAGCGTTGTTGTCTTCTTGTGACTTGGTGTTGCTGTTGAATAATTTAGAATAGCCTCATATCAGAGTGGTCAAGTAGACTTTCAGGAGTTATATCTTCACTGATATTGGCATTCTTTATGCTTAATTTGGCCTTTCAATCGAGAATTTGATAGCTTTGGAGGCGGGATTCGAACCTCTTCACAGCTGGTGTTAGGCATGTGAGTGAGTGCCTGTTGTGCCTGCCACTTGCCTGGCAGTGCGAGCCGGCCGCCAACTACAGCATCGTCACTCATCCGCCCAGATATAACCAGGTCCCATGAAATCTACAGGCCTTTATCAATCATGAATTGTCTTCCTGCTTTAAACAACGACGGAATTCGATGGTCTGGTCAAGTGGTTAAAGCAGTGCCTAGTGGCATGAGCGAAAAGAACTGGTCGTCCGGACAGAACTGAGGCTCGATCGACCTACCAAAGATGAACGTCACCTGCGCGCATTTTTTTGTCTTTTCTTTACATCTTTATTCTTTTTATATATTTTTAGAACTTTATTATTTGATTTTAAATCTATAGTGTTGTAATTTGGCCATCTTCTACCAGGTGAGTTGACAACAAACCTTGAGAGGATCACTCAGGGAGAATTACCTTGGTAACAAAGTATTTAAGCTGCTGGCATGGTTATATAAGTTTAAGGAACCCTGAAAGCTAGTTAGATTCGGGATTCGAAACCAGCGCATATGGTGCGCGCTGTATGGCAGGACGGTATTCGACAACACCGAGACAGATCCCATCCAGGCCCTTGCGCATCAGATCAATTCTCATGTTCGATCCACATTTGTGACATCAAACTCCTCTATATTATACATATTGAGTATATCTACCTTATTTATGGGTAATTTGGCAGTTGCACTGTCACTGTGAGCTTTCGTGCCTAGATGAAATGCCCATCGGGAGCCGATGATCTTATAGTAAGGAACAGCTTGCCTAAAACAAGTGCAAGGCGTGTATTCGTTTTTCTATTGTGCGACTCGAAGGACTTTATCTTCTGTATCCCTTATCGAATTTGTGGTGATGTGAAGGAGAGAAGGGTCCATTCTGGTATTCGATTTGATACAAAGTCGAAGACCCTATCTTATAACTAACGTTATCGGAAGTTTCAGCGAGGTATATTATGATAATCCAGCCTTGTATCAGATCGATGCGGTCTATCAACCATGCAGGTATTGTAATATTCCCTTCCCTGTCTAAGACTCGAGAGATACTAATCTACCTGAGGGGCGAAGAACATTACTTTCCGAAAGCAACCGCAGAGCCAAAGAGTAACCTATAATCCTATATCTACTGTCGAATAAATCCACTGTCTTTCCCATAATTAGACCTCTCTTACAGAGGCTTGACGCAAAACTCTCCCAAATGAACGGATCAAGGGCATCTTAGCAAATTGATCTCCTGATCATATTGGATTGAAGAATCGAAGATGCTGTGCCTGGCTCAAAAAGAATCGTCAGATGAATCATCCCCATTACTTCCATCACTATCAGAGAGGTCTAGTAGCTGGAAACGGTTACCCATGAGGTTCTTGCGTGATGGATGGGCCGGAATGGCTCTTCTCTGCGGCCTCACATTAGGGGCTGGATCGTGAATCGCAGATGACATGCTCTGAAGCGGCTGTGCACATTCATCGGCACACCACTCAATACGAGAGGTCCTGTATTCTCTAAAGAGGTTGCAAATTAGCACTGCCTGGGCAAATGGTATTCAACATCGAAAAGAGCCCAACTTACAATCGGCTCTGAAGACAAGTTCGAGCATAGATGGCGCCATGAATCGCATTGGTGCTGATAAAACAGTTGTCCTTCTCAAACTCGATGCTAACGACATGTAGATTGTGAATGTGTTCAAGGTCATTACGGATACCCTGAATAGTGAGGTTGGGGTCCCGCTTGCGGATGACGAAGTTACGAGAGCCACCCTTGCGAACATGATGGGCAACCTGGCCACTCATGGTGAACTGGTGGTCAGACCATCTGGTATGTATCTGCGATAGCTTATAAGAATGACATCGGCTCGTTTTGCTAATTTACCTACCTTCCGGTCTTTGATATACAAACTAGTTGTGCGACAGTTCTCGATAAAAGCACAGGCATCAGCCTCGTGCACAAAAGAGACCGTGGCAGAGTTATCTTTACTCCGAAGAAAGATCTCCAGAACGGGACCCCCTCGAATAACCGCAGCAACATCCCCATGTGTGACGCCATTAGGCACATTGAGGAGTAGGACTGACCTCTGGGCTGAGCGCTCAAACCACTCATTGATCTCTGGTCTTTTGTTGTCGTGAAAATTTCCACGCCGTTTTTGGTTGATCGAGCCGCCTGGATAGGTTGAGGATCGGTAAGAAGCACTGGGGTGCCAACTCCTATTCAGACGAAGCCCTTGCTCTGCAGCAGGGTAGCCAAAACCGGCATTCGATTGAATTTGGAAAGAAGATGCTGGTGCTTTGTATGAAAATGTTGCCGATGGCGATGGTTCAAACTGTTCAGGGGTACAGGCAGGCGCATCTTCAGCTGGCTTTTGGAGGCAGAGAGACTACAGAGAGTTTAGAAGTTGGTAGGCTGATGGGAGATGGTAACGCACATTCACAGTAGCCTCATTCAGCCCTTGTGCGATGAGATTCTGACGCAGGAAGACTGATAACAAGTAAGTGTCAGAGGTTTCCTGTACAAATATCTCCATGTTCAGAGGCTGTGCTGTCATAACATACCATACTGGTGGGCAATCGTAAGGAGACCCTCGTATTCCTCTTGAGGCACGTACACACATTGGGGTTCGGTTATTGGCAGCTCGGGACCCTTAGACCAGTGTCAATCCGATGAATCTTTTGCAAGACTTGCATTTTATGAATTTCTTGGTAGTTCTCTGTTGAGTATGGAGGGCCTTCCAACGGGTAGGAAAGGGGATCGTACATCCTGTTTCCTGCAAATAGGTGAGTATAAGTGTTATCTTGATACCCAATTGAACTGTGGTAATTCTTGCTTACTGCGTCTTGTTTATGTTCATGCTGATCATTCGTTGGCTCAAGTGCTGATCTTGATTCTGATACGGATGAAGAAGAGAAAATATCTGAATGTGGTTGGTGAAACCAATTTATAAGGATTTGATGGAAAGAGCTCCCAGTTATCACTTTCTCCTCAGGCCTCGACCATGGAAGACAGGCAATCACCATTAGATCTCATAAGGCAGGGCGAACCAACGGGCTTGATTCACGTGCGGCTGCTACCAGCTGCGAGCCTCCCGCTGGCCGTTTACTGGCTTGAAAAAGGCAAACATTGGCGATATTGGAGGACTTTGATTCGTCTATTCACCTGCAGGTTAATTAATATCATATATGATTGAATATCGTTTAGACTTTTCATTACTTTCGAGTCAAGACTTTAACGGCATACACAGAAACATACATGTTGTAAGGACGTTGCAGCACGGAAGATGAGATGACAAGACTCAAAAGAGTGACAAGATGATAATATCACTCCTCTTTGTGTCCCAAAATCAACCCTGGAGGGAATGTATGACTTGTATTGAGGTAGAACGCCTCGAGTAAGTCAACAAGGAGCAAAAGAGAGTATCGAAGCAACAGCATCGGGGCAGTATGTAGCCGCACGGTTATCAATCGAACAGATGGATACCTGAGTCTGCAGTCAGCCGTTATATTTGACAAACGTCGCTGGCAAACACTCTCTCTTGATGTTGTGGAAGACGGGCCCACGTGACACGGGAGAGGGATGTTGCATTGATCGGGAGTTAATAAATAAAGCGGCAAACGCCTGCTAACAAATTAACGGGCACGGGGCAATTTGATTTGAGACGCCATCGTCAAGTTAGACAATTTAGTCTTACGGTTGAGGCTGAAGGAGGCTTAGTCAGTGGAAGACAATCGACAGAAAGAATCTTCAGCACAACGCCAAAAAAAAAAAACAAAAAAAAAAAAAAAGATATCAGCAAGCAATACGAGTACAACAGTTCACGACTTCAACGACATGTTACATCCATCTGGACTCGTTGACACAACCCTCAAGGACAAGAATCTGCTGATGGAGGCCATGCACCGTGTTTAGTGCATGATTGCCGAGAATAGCGGACTCCGGACAGGGACGGCGGGGAATTAGCAAGGATAGCGTGGTTATTTTTAGGTGAAGCAGAGTGACAAACACGAGATCATGTGATGCATTCTGTTGAACCGTTGATTGATTGACTGGTCTGTCTGATCCATCCTAGCTAATCTCTAGAAGAGGGGTAAAATATTATGTGACTCTTCCATTTTAGGAAAAGCACCTCTTTTGACCAAAATGCCCTGCTAATTGACACCCTGCGGTTTGACACATTCTCCCTCTTTCGATCGTTGACTTTTCCTATTGTGAGCCCTCCATTCTGAATTCATCACCCTTAGCGACAGTCTAAACTTTGTGGTCGAGTGGACGCGTTGTGCCAGCATGCCCTGTTGTTTATATCGAAGTATCTAGAAATATTGCGCTCAAGGTTATATGATACAATAACCGAGTTGCTGGGATAAAAAAAGAAACAGAAGGATCCAGATCGTCCGTCAGTCAACACGAGATGACTTCCTTGTCTGACCACAGGTAATACAGCCCTCAGGGATTTCAAATATTAGTATGATATAAGACCTATAAAAAGCCTACTAATTAGTAAGTCTTAGTGGCAAGATTCTATACTTATAATTTATAGGTAATTTATATAAAAAAAAATTTAATTTATTATTTAATAATTAATTTAATAGTTTTTTTTTAATATATTTATTTAATTAATTAAATATATTTTTAAAGACTTTAATAATTTCTTTTTTAAATAAAGCTTTTAAAGTAATTAAAATAGCCTCTTTAAGTTATTTTAAATTTAATTTTTTAACTTTATAATATTTTTTAATTTAAAATTTAATTTAAAACTTTAATATTATAATTTTTTAAATAGTTTATTATTATTATTATTATT
>NJCR01000358.1:0-45397 GCA_002234235.1 Fusarium hostae
TTCGCAAAGGTTCCAGCGATTTTAAAAGCTCGTGAACAGATGCGAAGAGTATTACAGCCACAAAGAACGTCGCATCGCGTTAAAAAATTAAAACTCGAGGATCTTTGCACTCAGTTCCATCTGAATATTCACTGATATAAATCTTATTTAATATAAAAAATGTGGTGGTGTGTTTTTAATTGAGTTACAATCGCGATCTTATTTTTGGTGTTTTGCTGAGGGTGGCCGGTTTCTGGGGGTGGCCGGTTTCCCCGTATCCGACGTTACTATTATTATTAATGAACTGTCAGAGCATGCAGAAACTCCCTGGAGTGTAAATGGCTGGCAAAAAGGAAGGTTAACTTCTGTTGAGACAAAACGTTTGATTGTCTCTAACCTCTCATATCAAGTCTCCATTTGTTTCCTGCTAAGTTGCTTGTTATGAGATGCCACAGAACTAGTCGCAAAGATGATCACGCTGGGGATCGAACCCAGAATCTTCTGATTCGTAGTCAGACGCCTTGCCATTGGGCCACGCGACCTGTTTCCTTGAAGATGGCCGCTCAAATGAGGAGCTAGATCGCTGCGACATCCAGATTCACGCATCGTAGCATTCCCTTCGGTACTGCTGAAAGTACAGCTCTTTTCACTTGTTGAAAACACTTCAGCAGGCTTCAATGGCGTGAGTTTAAGATGATGTAGCGGTTGCGGTCCCAATGTCAGACTGACAGGCTGTTATATCATTCCTGGCCAGACTGTTGTCGTTGACAAGTATAACCACGCAAGAGCCGACAAGCACGATGGAAAATATCAAAAGACTAAAAGACTAATTATTCGTATTATAAACTTTCAGATAAACATCGTGACCCAGCTTATGAGGGTTAAACACTAGAACCGCCTTGTTGCTCCTGTATTGTAGGGTAGATGGTTGAATGAATGAATGAAGTGCGGAGCTTTTCCGCGTCCTTCCGCTATTGGAAACATCTGGCCATCATTGAACAACGGTAGAAGACTATCGCTTGCACCACAGAACGTCAAACTGCCTTCGGTTTTTATTCCGAGGCAATGAAAAACTCGACTTCAGTCAGTTGTTGGCCGCCTCAGAGTCACCAGGCCCTTGCGATGTAATACCAGAAGAGAGCAACAAACCGAAAATGTGCAGCTACTTCTCAAGTTTATCTGACCTCTTGTTGAAACATACTTCGATTGACAGAGTCCCGAGACTAGAGACTCCTCATTGCGGATCTACCTGTTTTACGAGTTAGAGCCAGAGGCAGAGGTCATGCTCTTAGCGGACGGTAATACGACTTTGGCCAGTTCTAGGAAGCTAAGAGCCTATGCCTACAAGAGGAAGAGGGACTAAAAAGAGTGATATAAGGTATGCCAACTTGACTGTCTTATCTTAGACGGCTGTACGTCAATACCCCCAAAGCGTATCCTGTTTCGCAGCCTTAATCAACCACTCACGGCAGACATAATCGACCCGTTTCGCATGCATCGGTATCTCAACGGGCGACACATCAAGAAGGCCATCGGGGTCGTGAATGTTTCCATCTTCCGTATCGATGATGGGCGAGCTAAACTCATGGTTGACAATGACGATCTTCAAAGGCCGAGCATAGGTCGAGTCACCTCCAAACTCCGAGTTCCAAAGTTCGCCACCAATAGATTGCTTGATATTCCATTTTTGGAGACGAAGTAAATAAGGTCTTGTGATGACCAGATGCTCTATGTTTCGATGTCTGGCGACGTTGTACCAAAGTCCTTCGTCACTCAGATTGATGCTGAAACCAGCGACTTTTCGTAGCTTGGGCCAAATTTGGCTGACGTTGAGCTCGCTCCTCCAGAACTCCAATGAAGGCAGGCCGCCCAAGGTAACAAATTCTTCAAGGTTGGTCAACTCTTGCAGTCCCCTAGAGAGGACTTGATCGATGTGCGCGTCAATGCTATGTTGCATGGCGATTCTGCGAAACGGCAAGTCAATGATCAGCCGGCGGACGGAGCCACCGAGTTCAAGAAAGATATCCCGGACAAGTGCACCGGCTCGTATCGACTGAATCTCTTCGAGGTTTAAACCCAAATAGATGGATGAGACTGCAGAAAGTGGGATGGTTCTGGGTAGCGACGTGAGACTGTCCGCTTCCAAAGTCTTAGAGTAGCTTAGGCAGCCCAAGAATTTCTGAAGTCGAGGTATCGAGTCGAGATGTACACAGTGCTGCCGTAGAAACCTTGTCGCCGGCTCATACGTAGCGCGGCATACCCTGGCCAAGGTGACCAGCTGCTGAACTTCCGGGGTTGCAACGTCAATAATCCGATTGGGTTCGCCGGGCGGGACAGACGTTTCAAGGATCTGAAGGACGATCTCGAGAGGGATATAAAGGTTACGCGTCATATTGAAAGAAGTATAAGAGATCTGGGGTATTTTGGGGGGCTGTGTTTACGTATGTTTGTCTTGTTGAGGCCGAAACGAGTATTAAAGAGGCCGTCGTTTCGTCGTTGCCTGCCAGGCTACAATTTAAATGTCAACAAACACTGACGGCCTCATTCCGGCCAGTGGGAAAAAGACTAATTGTTTCAGGCACCAGAATTAATTGTGTCGGCTACAACCCGGCCATTGGCTTTGGTACAATTCATACAGAGAGTGGCCCAGAGCTGAACAAGTCAGGCTGTTTGCTTGTTGGCGTAGCGATCAACTGGTTTCAACGGCACGTGCGAGCGGAGAAAAGATGTGAAACCGGGAGCTAATGGGGCCTCGGAGCGCAACAACAACCTGCAGTTCACACGATATAACTACTATGTATATCTCGTATTTTTCTAGAAACTGAAGTGCCTAGATTGCCTATTCTGAGGGAAATTTAGCGCCTGAAAGAAGTTGAGATGTATTAAGTTAATTTTCGGATTTGTAATCGTTCCCTCGAATTGCAGAGGTTCCAGTCTGTCAGGCTTGATGTAACGACAGAGCCTCGAGAGCGGACTGTACGCATTGCAGCAGGGCCAATAAGGTTTCAATCTATCGATAGCTACAAATGAAACCCTCGCATGTTACAATAGCCGGCGGAGTTGTTGCGGACTTTGATCAAGGCGGGCATGGATGTTCATGCGACAGACTTTATACGAAGATCTTCTTGAGACCTTTTTTTTTTTACCTATTGAATAACTCAGTTGAATTAAACCACTCACACATCTTTAAATAAAGAACTCGAAGCAACCATGGGCTCTACCAGCTACAAGCAGAGCGTTATATGTCGACGAGAACTGCAAAATTGTCGTTCGCGATGTTCCCTTCCCCGAGCCGCAAGATGGAGAACTTCTTATCAAGGTTCTATACTCGGGCACCAATCCCGCCGATACCAAGATCATCGATACCTTTGGTTTGAAGGACTATATCGTAGGAGCAGAATTCTGTGGCGAAGTCCTTGAGTCTGAAACTCTTGCTTCCACGCCCCTCAAAGCAGGCGACATTGTATCTGGACTCCTCCCTGCAGGCCAGAAGCTGCCATTGCGTTGGGGTGCTCATCAAGGATTTATGACCGTTGTTGCAGATTGGGTTTACAAGGTTCCTGATAACTTGCCACATCAAGCTGCTGCTGGTCTTCCCACCGTTGGCTTAACAGCAAGCTGTTCTGTTTTTGTTTACCTCGGCCTTCCGCTGCTACTAAGTGTTGCGAAGGGTTCGCCTGACGAAGGCGTCCCTGCTCCAGAGGGAACTTTGGTTAGTCATCATGTCGGCAACTATGAATGCCCAAAAGCTCGCCGACTACTTTGGTGTATCTGAGATCCTGGATATCAAAGGAAGTGCTTTCCCTGTCGAGATTCAGCATCTCGAAACACCTACTCCGGACTACACCGGACTCGCTTTACGTGTCGTAAAGCACATCCACGAGAACAAGGCCCCCGGGAACATACTCGTGTTCCTAGCGTCTGTGCAGCAGATCCAGCTTGCTGTTTCGAAACTTCGCAAGGCCATCAGCGATCTCGACGTAGTGCCGCTTTACTCGTCACTACCTCAGGATGATCAGGCAAAAGCCTTCCATTCAAGCGACAAGCGAATGTGCATAGTTGCTACCAACATCGCTGAGAGTAGTCTCACCATTGAGGGGGTTGTCTACGTTGTGGGTAAGTTGGGCGTCTCAGTGCTCAGCCTCCAGATCAAGTAACTGACCGCAAATAACAGACGGCGGCGTTGAGATGCAAGAGGGGTATAACCCTCGAGTTGGCATGACAACTCTTCTCTCTGCTCCGATATCTCAAGCGTCTGCTCAGCAGAGAATTGGCCGAGCCGGTCGCACCCAGCCGGGTGTATGCTTCCGCCTCTACACCAAAGAGACCTTCGGCAACACGTTTCTGAAGAGCTCACACCCGGGCATTCTCAAGGCCGACATCAAGAAATATATCTTGATCCTGAAGAGCGCTGGATACAACGCTGTTGGCACCTTTGACTTCCTGGAACCGCCCCATCCCGAGGTCTACTTTCGAGGTCTGCAAGACCTCAAAGCGATGTAAGTTCTCACTGATTCTGATCGGTCCCCCAAGAGCAATTTTGACTTGAATAGGAACATGATTGATAGCAATGGCAATACCACTGGTGCCGGCACCGATTCTTTGCAGCTCCCGATCGAACAAGCTTGGTACAATGCATTCGTGGAAGGCCTCAAACTCGGATGTCTAGACGAGATGGTTAGCATTGCGGCCTTGTCAAGCACCCGACACTCCATCTTCGCCAAGCCTCACCCGCAGCGATACGCTGCTGCTACTGAACATGCACAGTTTGCCAACCCGGTATCGGATCATATGACCGAACTCAACGCTTTCTACAAGTGGAGACACCATTGTAAACTCGGAGAGAAAGAGCTTGCAGTCTGGTGCCGCGAGACGCTCCTCAATGTCGAAGCATTGAATGAGGCGTTCAAGTTGCGCCAGGACATGCTTGATAAGTGCTGTGTGCTCTTTGGAATAGAGAGTGTACCCACACTCTCATTCGACGATGAGGAGTACGACATGAAGATACGCAAGGCAATCGCTCGTGGCTTCTATCACTATGCCGCTACCATTGATGATCCTACCAAAGATCAGTACCGAACGCTTGACAACTTCCCTGTCGGTATCGATCCCGACAGCTCTCTGGTCGGAATGGGTTGGAAATGGGTAGTCTACCACAAAGTAGGCTTTACTGTTTCTGGGTACATGGATAGGTGCACAGCGGTTGAGCTCGAGTGTCTCCTCGTAAGTTTGATTCATTGATTACATATAATGAACTAACTTATGACTTCAGGATACCGACCACTTCTACGCCGCGAACCTTCCCAAGGACTACAACGGCAGGGTGCGAAACAAAAAGATTCGAGAAATCTTTGACAAACTCGGCCGTCCCGACCAACCCACAGTCAACACCCCTGATTGGCGAAAGCCTTCCAAAATGTCAGCACGCATTTCCCACTCATGAGATCGACGTACAAGCCCTTCACTGCTTATCGCCCAACGGCATCCGTCACTTGTGACATATACAGCAAGCCCTAAGTGCGTAACCGCATCCGATACCACTAATGTGCGCTATTCTAGTATGGAAGATTGCCGTAAGGCATCCGAAACAGAAGAGATGATGCTAGTTTCGGCTGAGTGATAAACGTGAGAGTGGCAGGGGAGATGACTTTAGTGTTGCAATTCGGAACAGTTTAGACCCATGCCCCGGAGACCGAATGAATTTATCAGTCCGCTGTGGCTTTCTTCTCTGGCTTAGGTTGCTTGATACTTTCGTCTGATTTTACGTTTTGCGTATGTAGCATTCTTGTTCACATCGTTATTATCCCCGAATCATACCGTATTCCAGTTCTGTCTCTTATTCCCTGTGAAACAGGTGGGTGCTATTACATGACCGATGGCTTTCGCCGTGGTAGATCAAAAACATACACTTCAGTACTCAGTACAGATATTGGCATAAAAGATCAGAAACAGATGCTTTTCAGCATTCGGGAAGCCTTTCGGCATTGCTTTCCCATCAAACATGACTGATCACCACCGAGCTAGTGCAGGACCACGTAAAGCACCGCCCCGCCCAATACCTCCTCGCGCAACTCGCACCGCCTTAGCCGTTTCCAACTTCACACGAAGTGATACAGGCAGGTTTATCGGCTCACTGAGCGTTGGCCGAAACCAACAAGAGTCAGCAGTAACACTATCACCTTGAGTCTCAGCACCCTCTCCTAAGACGCGGAACTGAACCTGGTCCTTGATCCTGGGATACCATGGTTTTTCCTCGACCATATCCACGTCCAATCTTCGCCCACGCAACTGCCATTCTCGGAAATGGTCGTAGTCACCCCAGCCGACGCCGATTTTTGCCGGTCGCCTGTACCGATGGTGATGGCCTCGTGAGGTAGCGGAAGGCAGATCGTTACCAGAAACATTAGGTGGGATAAATGCTTTTGAAGTTGACATGGGAGCTTCCCGTGTGCCGTTGGTCGCTGCCAGAACATGACCGGGTTTCCAGTGGATGGCGTCAGCCTTTTGGTAAATGTTGATTGCAGTCCTAAACATCTTGAGAGTATCTTCCTTGGGATCGTCCGAGACGTTGACATCCTCAACCATCAAGATATTCCGCTTATCCCTGTCGGTGCCCTCTTCCGCCTGCACCTCGCCCTTGAACCACTCGTGCCATCCGTTTCCCTGATAAAGAGGAAGCTCGGGCAGAGTGATCCTCTTTAACTTTCTTTCGTCCGACTCAAACCTTGTGACGTAGATCCAGATAGTGGAACAATGCGTGCTGTCGCCACGAGCAGTGGATGGCGTAGGTTGTGAGCGAACACGGTCACCATTTTCCACCACAAGAGAGCCTGGGGACTGTGACTCCTTCTCGCGCTCCATCATCCTTCCCATGACCGCACCCTCGACGTCGTTCTTAGACCAGCGTTCGGAGTAAACGTACGCGTCGGGGCACTTCAGCTTTTGCAAGGCTTTGCGGAGTTCTACGGCGCTAGTGATGGCATCGGCCTCAGCGGGGATGGCTTTCGCCTCGGCAGGAAGATTTAGGTTTGAACTTGGTTGCTAGGAACTGTTAGGCCAATCTGCCGTGATGAGCAGTAAATACTTACCTTATGACCCGGGACGGTTGCCTTCAGATGCCTTCCTTTGAAAATGCCATCAGGCAATTTCTTGATTGGCTCCTGTGCTTCGTTTCGCAACAGGAACTCGGCCATGCAGTAGCCCTGATGCTTCCATTCCATGGGTTCAAACCGCTCGGATGGCCAATATAACATCACACTCTTAAAGCCTTGATCGTGAATAAAGGATGCAGTATCCTGCTGTTCGGCGTCGAGGGGGATATCACCTAAAAAGGCGAGCCGGCCTTCGTCAAACGAGGAGAGGGGAATCTCATCCATTTCTCTCTGGTTCGCCATCGCTGCCGATCAACTCGTCGCAAAATGAGTGATGAAGGACGTGACTTCGCGAGTCTATCGGGGGTTTCTGTGTTTTGTTGTGTTGCGTTGTTGAGAGGCTTTTGCAGCGTATTGGGGGCTACTGAATGATGAACGGAATAAACCCCGCCAGGCGATGAGAAGCTCTCTAACGTGCGAGAGAGCAGGCCTAAATTGTAGGTGCTAGCTGGCTGTATCGTAATGGCTCCAGTGTGGCTGTTGTCAGTCAGTGTCAGTGCAGTGTTGGGCTTAATCAAACAATTGAGAGATATCATTTCCACAAGTCAGTCAGTCGTGTGTACGTGGCGGAGCTTCTGCTTTCGCCTTCTACACTGATTCAAGAGCCACGATCTCGATGTGCTGCTCTCCCCCTAACTTCACATTTCTCTGTATATCGTTGATTGGTGCAGGTTGTTCACTCTTTTATTTTATGCTTCCCGTTCTCTGGGCGTCACGAGCCCGACGTCGGGTTACGGCCGGCTAAATCGTTAGTCGCGATAAATGCTCACTAAGCTTGCTCCTCACAAGAACAAAACACAAACCAAATATTCCACACCCAGCCGCAACCCAACCGCAAATACCCCAGCAACAGCAACGACAAAACTGCGATCATAGAGAGGCCCAAGCGCAACAGTACATGTGCGTCAAATGCCTCCGGTATCAAGCACAGCAAGATGAAGCCTTTCTTTCCAGAGAAGGACTACTCAGAGCGATACATCGAGATCGACAACCATAACGATATCACGACCACATTGGCTAGTGGCCACTCTAATGGCGATGCTCATGAGCAGACGGCTCTGCATGAGAAAGAATATAATATCCTGATCGGGACACCTAGACGCATCGCTTCTTAATGATAGCTGGTCTGAAGAGCTTTATCACATCTTGGCTAGTGGTAGTAAGTACAACAATATGTACACACAGGCAAGGAGAAACTAATTATTTAATAAAGCATGAAAAGGCGGTATTAGATTCAGCCTCTTCTCTGCCACGTTCCCGAGGCCGTATGGCCTTGCCAAGAGCTATCTCACCGGTTCTCACGTCCGATTCTGCGTTAGCCATGCAGGAAGCACTACAGTCAATCTCAAGCAGATTGCTCTTCAAACGGAAGCCCAAAAGAAGAAAGAGCAAATAGTCAAGCTGCTCGAGGAGATGCACGGCATTCGCACCATCATCTTCGCTAACAGTTATTAGCGCAATAGAAACCGATCAGCGGCGACCGGCGACTGGCGACTGGCGACTGGTCAACGGCCAACGGCGATGGCGATGGCGATGCACAGTGATTATACCCAGCAGTCACCAGCCCAAGCCGACTGCGACTGCGACTGCAAATACAACTACACCAGCCAGGACCTAGACTTTCGAAGAGGACAGGAAAGACATCTCGGTCTACGACTTCTAGAAAAAGGAGTATAATATGACCCTGAGACTGTCGCACCTTCCACTCATCGATACTGGCAAGGCTGGAATGATTTCTATGGAGCTTGCCTTTATTGAGGACATGAAGCGATACCCCTTTAAGTTGAACCCCGGCCAAACAGCTGCTATGATTAGAATTGCCGTTACTCGCCCAGCTATTTGCAAGCGAGGCATTCAGAACGGAGCAGCCGCCCTGCAACAAGAGATTCATGGTTGACTTAATGGGCCTCGGGGCGCGCACCGCATCAACTGACCCTGTCAGATTTTTCACAGTCATCCGCAACATCAAGGGTACACGAGTGAGACGCGGGATGCAAGCATCAGCTATCGGGTCCATGAACTCAAAATAACACTCCCAGAAAAGCACTCCAGGCAGCAATTCACACAATAGCCTAAAACAAGCCTTTCGGCTTATTATCTAGTCGGGTCTAGCACAAACAAGAGATCTCTGAAATTCTAAATGGATAAAAAGGCTCTAGTCCCCCCATCATGGCTCCAACTCAACAGCAAAAACTCTTCAAAGTCCACCACATTGCCATACAAGATGTAGGCTCCAACAAGAACACTTGGGTGGTATCACTGCTCAGTCTGTGGCTGCAGCTTTGAGGCAGATTGGCAGGTTTGGACGAGTCACTCGGTGACTCAGGGTGAAAGTGGCTGCGCAGGAAAGGTTGACCGAAGTTTCGAAGAAAATACGTCTACGGCGGTTGTGTTGTTGTCGGTGGAGGAGGAAAAGTTAGATTGGAAAACCATCAGTTACTCAACAGCGTTATGGTCCTTGTAGATTTGTGGCTATCAAACAGCTCCTTTGTCCTTGTCGGAAGTCTTGTGTACATATGGGGACCTCTTTTTCTACGAATGATCGCGACTCGATGCTAAATGGACTTGAATTTAACCATGTTCTAGTCGAATATAGATTCATATATAATGTTTCGAATACAAATTGTTGCAGCATCGATAACTTGAAGATTTAACAGATCGGCCGGTTTGGAATAGTAATTGGACTATCTAAATGTCAACTCCATGTGCCTGTTCAAAGAGGAACGGCAGTTTGCAACTGGATGCGAGCCCAGGGCTTCTCGAGAGCCAATTCTTATTCAGAATTAGCTACATTTTTCTTTAATTGAATGTCCGTGAACAATTGTTGATATACTTGTGATTTGATAAAGTGTAGTCAAAGCATGTGATGTCCAAGTTCTCATGGCCATGTTCATGCAACTATGATAGTATACGTGATGCCCTTGTACGACAACTTTGCAAGACAGCCTATCGGTAGTCCTTTCTCGTGAATCGAATCAATGTTTTTAAACTGGATCCAATTCACATTGGCCGAAGTGAAGTCAAATTTTGTTCTCAAGCCCAGTTGTTGGCCGGTAGCTGCAGCCTTGTTTCCTCCAACCTGGCCAGCCCTTGTTACTGTACATGAGAAGCGAGGAGCCTATTCCATACTGGCTGCCCTGCATCTGGCCTCATTTGAGGATATCGATGGACTGGTCTTAGCTTCACCGCGGTTGAAACCAGCGGGTACTGACCCAGAACACCACGTGAAGGTGCCAGTCCGCGTTCTGGTGCCTCCGCAAAATATGCATCATCGGCAGTTATGTACTCGTGAAATGAGTTTGAGAACGAGAAAAATTCCATGCTAGGGTATGTGTGTGATGGAGTGCGTAAACCTGATCAGGAAGTCGTTATGGATGGCGTTGGCCAATAGTTCGATTATGAAGTCGTCGTCGATGGTGTTGTCTAGGGTGTATCGATCAACGAATGGGATGGCGTAAGCCGACCTCATGTAAAAACACAAAGTTATCATCCATGATCATGTTAACGCTGTTTTAAATACCCGTGCAGGATGGCGTAAGCCGAGTTGAAGTACGAAGGGGGATGGCGTCAGCCCATATGTAAGATAAACCCTTTCCGTTGGCCGTACTGAAGTACTGGGGGGTTGACGTAAGCCGATATAGAAGGTTAACCCTGCCATTCTTTGGTTCCGCCATGTTTAACGATGTGTTGGTGGCAACGGCGACATCTCATGTTTAAGAGACTTGTAGGGCCCTTTGGGTAGTAATACCATTTGCCAGACTCTGCCCTTTGCCTGATTCTGGTACAAGCAGGGTTAGCACATCGAGCGCCCACAACTTCCGGAGGCAAACTTTTCTCACGATCTAACCCCCTCTTTATCCGTTGATAGCAAGCGCTGCATAGGATGTATGCCTCGTCGTGGGGATGATTTGGGTGGAACAACCAATTTCGTTTATAGTTGTCTGAGGTGTGCAAGCAGTGTGGGTGGCTGCACTCCCGATACCTCTTCGACATTCGACGATTTCGCCTTTGGAAGTGTACTTTTTTGGCCAGTTTATGGCATTTCCTTCTCTCATTGCTGCAATAACAGGCACGGCAGAACCAATCCTCCAAATCCTTGTCATAGACAGGTGCAGCGAGGGCTTTGTGAGTGTGACAAAGACTATTGGCACAATTATGAGGTTGACAGATACCACACACGAATCCTCCATCATCATGAGCTTTCCAGGTCGTGGGTGTCGCATAGCTATGGCACTGCCGACATCTGGTTGCGTTGAATCGGTGATGATTGAGCGGCGCCGTATTTGCAGGTTCCTGGTTGACAGATGGTTGATTGAAGCCGTCAGGCACTTCCATGCCATACATCGAGTAGCTCCAGTCGCAAGGCAAACATCGCCACTTGTCGTCAACGATGTCTTCAACGAATTGTGTCATAGATTGTACAAGTGTCCAATAGGTTTGGCAGCCAGCATTGCAAGATGCAGGGACTGTCTTCCAATCAGTAGGTAAACTATCACCCTCTGCAGCAATACCACAGCAGCGATTGGGATTGCAAGTATTGCATATCCACTCGCTGTCCCAAAATTGCACCAATGTCGCAGTTGTATCACACCCATCGCAAACATAGCCTTCGCTCATGTGCTTCGGTTGACAGTTGTTGGCCGGCGACCATTCGATCATGTTTGTCCTCGCATAACTTTGGCACCGTTCGCAGCGCATGCCATTCCGGAAGCCGTAAAGCTTAGCACCCTTGGGGATTTCGACCTGACAAGCGGGGTTTTTACAAGTAGCTCGGTTTCCCTTGTTGAGCCATGTTTTGTTGATTAGGTCTGTAGACTGGATCAACTCTCCTAGAAAGAAGCCGTTGGCCAACCCCTGTCGGATGCGAAAGGCGCCTGAGTTTCGTTTACCATACTTTAGGCAGCCGGTGCAGACGCGTGGCGAAAAGATGGATCCCGTAAGGGCGTAGTGGTAGCGTGAATATCCGATAAAGTCCGGGAATGATGGGTTGTTTGAAAGCGAGCGAAAGGGGCGTTGGCAATCTGGGTTGGCACATTGTCTGGTAATTATCATACCTCCGCGTACGCCCTGCAATAAAGGCCACGCTTTATTCAAGGAATGAAGATGGAAGTCTGGTAGAGCCAACCCATCTCTCAAATTATCCGTCAGCTCATACCCTTTGTCGGTGGAGAACTCCCAAAAGGAGGTACTCTTGTTGATCCGGTGGAATGTGCCAAAATATACCATCAACAATCCTTCGAGTAATTGTGGCAGCCATCTATCTAGGTCCTGGGCATTTTGGTCAGGATGGAGTCTTGACGGGTTCGACCAAGTCCCCAAAACACGGAAATTCGGACATACGTCGTCCTGTCGTGCAAAATCGTAGTGGATGTCCGGCTTGCCGGACATGTCGTTGATTCTTGCCTCATGCTGCTTGATTCGTGCATATCCCCCACGCTGGTTGATCGAGGACCTGACATAGATTTTGATTGTCATAGAGGCCGGGATATGTGCACCAGGCTTCATTGTCTTAACAAGCTTATGCGGTGCCTCTTCCGATGGCTTCTTGTCGATATTGGCAGCACCGACATGGACTGGGACATCGATATACACCAAACGGTGCCGGAACATTTTTGGAATTTGAGGTAGGTTCAGAAGGTCCCGGGGCTCAAGGTTCAAGTTCCCTAGAATTTGTTGCGATCGTAAAGGGATATGGCTGAGGATGGCGTTAGCCAGTTCATCGTGGTTAGAATGTATAAGAGCCACTCGAAAGGCTCTAGTTGTGGCTCTCTCGTTAGCGTGAAGCTTAAGCCAGTCTTCAACGGTAATGTCATCTTGACAGCGTGCCCAGGTGATCAGGCGCTGAAGAATATCCTCGAAGTTGGACCGAAACCGTCTTACAGCAGGATCTTGAGGATCAACAGAGTGTTGAGCATCTTGGTCCTTGATCCAATCCTCTGCTGTTTCAATCGGATTGTCGTTAGACAGCCTAGCCCTTTTGCTGCGTGGTGGCTCTTCGAATTCTTCGTCTTCATCATCGGACCCAATTGCAATATCGTTGTCGATGGTGTTCAAGTCTATGGTATCAATCAACAAAGCAAACTCGTCATTGGCCTCGCACTCATCCTCTAATTCGTCATCTTGAGGCTCAAACTCCTCAAGATCATGCCCCTGGGGTTCATCCTTCTCGGACTCATACTCCTCGGGCGTCTAAACCAAGGCGGGACTGCCGGGAGTTTCGTCGTGACAATGCAATTGACAAGCGGGAGAGCATTTTTCGGGAGGAGGAGCAGAGTCAATCTCAATCTCATCCAAATCCTCATCCTCCTCAGGGGCATTGGCTTCAAGCTCAGGGTAGCGAGCATAAAGAGTTGCAAGTTGGTCGCGCGCTATTGCGGCCGCTAATCGTCGTGGACGGGGTCGAGAAAGGACGGAGTCTAATCACATTGGTTAATGTATTGACCTATACCTATGCTCTTGAACATACTATCCGATTGGTTGCTTGAAGCTGCATTGGGCAACACAATTGAGTTTTGCTGAAGAGGTTGCAATGGTTGACGTGGAGTGGTAGGGAGCTTGGCAGTTGTTTCTACGGCAATGTCAGTATATCACCAATGATTGCTGCACACTCTCATTGCAAAGTATCTTACCATTTGCATCCAGGTCAGGTAGTTTTGCACTGGTGTTGCGCTGGGAAGAGGGCCGAGTAGAGGATTGAGTGGGTGGAAGTGAAGGTGGCGAGGGCTCGTTGGCCAATTTAGCTTTAGAAGCTCTGGTAGTTCGTCGAGGAGGCATGTTTGTCAATTGACTTGAGAAGTTTATAGTGATCAATTTTTCAGTTTCTTCGGCAATGCGGAATTCTTGGTTAAGTTTGTTCTTTGGGAATTTGAAAATTTTCTCCAAGCTTAAAAATTATGTCTTAGCGACGTTCCTTCCATGTAAGAATTCGCGCTTAGACGAGACTTCAAGGGCAAGTACTCCTTCCCAATACAATGGTACGAGCCCCAAATTCGGGACCACGTCCCAGGAGCAGACTACCTTATTCATACAGAATGGTAACAAAAAGAAAGACTCTTCCATTAGATTTCTTACTGTAATCCCTGGTATTTAAAGTAACTCATGCAAAGAGCGGTTGAGTCGTTGGTACATTCTGACATCACTAGACCGGACATGCTTAAGCTTAACTCTTGTGCGGCTCTGCATTTTCTTTATGTTCTTCGTTCCTCTCTTGCACCAGCCTAGAATGGGTCTTACACTAAAAGTCGATCTTTTCACTAGATTTCAGTAAAGGCTAATAGCTGTGTTCAATGTATTTGTCCTGGTTGGCGCATTTAAAGAACACGACGAGACATTATCTTGACAGCAAGAACGATTATCAGGGTATGCAAGCCTATAACATCATAAACGATAAAATCGTTGGGCAGATACGGTACATACAAGGAGCGGTGCTTCAGTGTGGATAGATACCTTAATAAGCAAAACACGTCAAGTGGCGACGCAAACCGCGCGCCTTACATCGTGAATAGATAACACTCGCACTGGTAAGTGGAAACAGACTTGAAGTTTAACCTTTATCCGGCAATTGCAATTGAAGTCTCTGGCTTAGTATGAGGCAACCTCACTGCGCCAAGTGTTCTCTCGTGTCCGATGCATTGGGGAGTTGTCTTTGCGTTATCCGACATGATTCCGAAAATAGCGGACTTAAGAGCTCTTAGACTGGCTTTCTAATAGGAGTCTTGCGCAATGCTATTTTGGAGGCTCGAGGGTTAACTCTTCGTTGAACTTTACAGTATAGAAGGGGAGCTTATAGTAGTTCTTGGCCTAAATTTGTGGCAATGTCTCCCACTTCAAGCAACGTCTTGACTACTGTAACATATCCATTCTGGGCTGATAGGTAGAGCGGAGTTATTCCAGTGGTAATATTAACATCTTTCGCAAGCACCAACTCCACCTTATTAGAGATATCGGGCGCTATCAATAAAACTGATGTTTAACCAGACTTGATCGCTTCGACCTCAGCACCTTTAAGGTACCTAAGGGCTTGCATTAAATCGACTAAGGTGATGTCACCCAAGTTTACTGCAGGTAGGAGGGAGCCAAAAAAAAACCAAGTCTCAGGAGTCAGGCTATCATCCACAGGAAACAAGAACTTCGCAACCTCTGTGTCTACGTTGTAATAATACATAACACTCCCAATTCCGCCCATCCCAATCTTGGTCATTTGCAGCAACCAACACCACCACCAGACTCTACCATCTATCATCCGTCATCCTGCCTAAGCACCAAGTATGGTTGACTATAATAAAAAGAAGCGTATGAGGCGAAGCGGGCGCCGACTGAATCAAGTCTGACTACAGAGTAAAAATATCCCATCCGCCGAGACACACGAGGCCAAACCACATCTTGGGCCAGCCTACCCTCACGAAATGGTGGCCGATCTTGCGCCCGCCCGCTTTGCCCTTGACGTTCCTCATTGTCTTGTCGAGCACTCTGAGCTCCAGGCCTTCGAGACCTATGTCCTGTTGTATCCGCTGGTTTGGGATGAAATTTCTGTTGATATTCTTGAGGACTATGTCGGCGTAGACCCTCGGCTTGCCGGTCCTGCTGTCGCCATTGGCTCTGTCTATGCCGATCTCATATTGGCTGGACCATAGGCGGTTAACGTATTCGGACGACTGCGTTAAGACGGTCCTGTTCTTTATGATCTCGATGTAGTACCGGTCCACGCCAGGTATAGTGCTCCTAGAGTTGGTGACCACCTTCATAGGGAGCCTGACAAGCATCGTCGAGTTGATATTCTTGATCCTCGGGGGTTGAGATAGATAGAGACTGTAGTTCATATCAGAATGAATCAAACGTGAGCTCATAGTAGGACTACTTACATCGTACTGGTAGATCTTCTTGCTGTAGTCAAACTTAGTTGTTCTATACTGATTGTCCTTAGTCTGTTCAGCCTTGCCCTTAGTTTGAAACGCCCATTTCGGAGCGTAAACAGAACAATTCCTTATAAGCCTCAGACCTATAAGAGTCAAGGGGGTGATTCCATTCAGGTGTCGCCCTGGGATTCCTGCACCTGGGGCCTGGCTGAATCAGAGCCAAGGAGCTTTTGGTAGCCAACGGCAGCGCCGCCAGCAGCAGAGCCAAAGGCAGATCCACTCCAGTTCTTTTGCCTCGGACGGGATGTTGAAGCCCCCAACTCAAACCGAGTTGCTCTTTTTGGGGATCTTGGTGGACTTCTCGTTATTGTCATTCGGCTTGTGACTGACCTATGTCTTGACGACGAGTTCCTCGTCGACATCGTCGTCGAGACCGTAGTCTGATCCATGCTCAGAGTCTTTGTCCACCACGTCGCTCTCCCCGAACCGGTCCTCCAGTTAGATGGCCATCGTCGTGTCAGGCATATTGTCGCAGGTAACGAACAATATGTCCATTGAACGGGGTCCGGACGCTGTCCATCTCGTCGATCGACTTAGTGGTCGTAGTGCCGGAAATCTCGTCGGCGTTCTTCGTCCGCTTGCAGTTCTACTATAAGTTGTTCAAATCGTTAGTATAGAATAGTCATACTTCCCACCCACTCGTTTTCGATTACCATTATCGACTTCTTGTCTGTGAACCACAGCGTAAACCTCTCCTCTGGGTCGCCTTGTTATTGATCTTGTAGCACCCCTCCAGGATCCTATCCAAATTGATGATGTCGTTCTTCTCTTCCCTCACCTTCGCGACCACATCCATCCCGTGCTCTGTGTACCTCATCTTCCTGGGCCTCAACAACTCAATGTACACAGGCACCAAGTCAAGCTCCCTCATGAGGTTGGAGGCCATGAACTTGAGCGCAGTCACATGAATATAGACGCCAACCCCCAATCTCATCGCCAACAAGATAAACTTGATGATAGTGTAGTTATCGGATCGATCTGCGAGACGTCAGGCGCCAACTTGTTAGCCATGATCTTGTTCACATGGTAGATTACCATCCCCCCTACCTACACTGCTGTTGATTGACATATTTCGTTGAATGGAATGTAGTTCGTGGGGATGAATGCGCCCTGAGAGAGTTATGCGATTGTTCCGTCGCTGAACGTGAACGGCGTTCCCAACTGTCCACTTCTTTATATTGTTGTAACTGAACCCTCCCTAGTCTCGCACTCGTCGCAGACCGGGAACCTCTTCTGGGGCAGCGACATGATTATCTCTCGTCAGCTCCAGCCCTGAACGTTCAAGTATAAGAACGGCAAGTGCAAGCTCGACTTGACGCAAAAGCTCCGCGAGGTCATCCGCATGTTCAACGGCAAGAGCTCGTACGGGCACGCGACGGTCGCCATCTCGACATGGCTAGGGGCAGGCTGGTGGGTGAGGAGGCGGTCAGAGCCGGCGAAGACTGTGACTTCAGCGTCAAGTTTCACATCTCCTTCCGCATCAAGAGCGTCGACAACAGGGGCCTTCTCCAGGTCGGCTCTGCGGGCTTCGGCATCCTGGTGGATGTCATGAAAGCTCCGAGGTCATAAGCCTCGACTCCACCAAGAAGACCAACATGTTCAGCAATGTGAACAACCTCGAGAAGAACTTGGACAAGAATGACGAGAAGTCGAACAACGAGCTCGTGTTCATGTGATGTGTACGTGGTGATCAAAGTCACGTGTACTCAGTCATAATGTCCAGAAGGATGAGGAGATAAAAACTGCGTCTACGCCAGCACACACACAGAGAGAGCAAGATGGAAAACGACCGAATGCTGAAATGGGTCTTGTCAATGAGAGCGAGGTCCTGGATCACCTTAGACACACACCTCGAGGCTGGCCTGCGGCAAAGCAGAAGGCAGTGGGTCCGAAACCCGACAGGGGCAAAATTTGACCTCGTTGAGCAGGCTCCGAAGTAGGCCTAGCACGCCGACCGAGGCTGAGGCGAGATTCAGCCTGGCGTCGGAGAGACCAGGGGTTATCGGGGTCTGCAGATGGTTGCCATTCAAGATCTGCGATGTGATTGGCTCGAAGCAAATAAAGCCCAATTTTCCCTGCCTGTTAGGCCAAGGAGTACGAGGTCGAATAAATTGGTTATGATCAATTGTGTAAGGCGGACACCTTAGATTAGTGCCGGTAGCTGATAATAACTCCACCCAAGAAGATACCTCGAGTCTGGGGAGCACGTCTCACTTAGTGAGGTAATCTTCAATATTGGCCATGATGACGCTCTTCAGGGGGCTCAAGCCCATCTTGGACCAGACGACATTCAACTCGATCTCAAGAGCCTACTTCGCGATGTTGAGCATAGTGCCATTTAAGACCAATTGCATCAGTATCAGCTCGTACGGGAAAAGGATCCTCCCCTCATTCGCCTCGGGGCTGCCCTACTCCCCTGGCTGCGCGAGGGTGCACACCATCAGTGCAGGTCACGTTGCAGTCGATGGCGAAATGCACGGTCGCGATGGGATATAAGTTCGCCATTTACTGCAACTACTTCGGCGAGGACGCATTCCCCACCCAGTTCGAGTACGTCTCGAAGTTCGCGGCGAGGTAAGGAACTCGTCGACATGGTCGCCGAAAGGCGTGATGTTCGTCGACGGGTCTCCAGTGGTCGTGAGCAACGGCTCCAAGAAATACATCACAACTTCGTTGTTCTCTTAGTTCTTGATCTACCACATCAACGACTACAAGATCAAGTTAATCATCAAAGAGGCGTCCCGAGAAGTGATAATAAGCGACTCGATGAGGACGACCAAGTGGACATCATACGCCGTCAACATCATGAAATGCAAAAGCCCCGCGCTCTTGCAGTGTATTGGTGAGGAAGAACCGTGTTGCGAGCCCGGCTGACGATGAGTTCACCGGCGCCGAGCTCAACCTCACCAAGTTCTTGGGAAGTTGCCCATGTACGAGCGCATCGTCACCAACGAGAGGTTCGATTGATCCTCTGATACAGTCTCCACCACGTACTACACAAGGCCGTCAAGGGGTTGTGAGAAGGCTCGCCCCACAAGCAGTACATAATACAGGCCAATTCTTCATCCACTCGATCAAGAGCATCGGCAAAGACCTCATCAAGATCAGCAACTCCATCAAGATCAGGATATCATGGGTTTTCATGGACATCATGGAAGAACTTAGTGCCTACAGAAGCAGCAGGAACGAGGAGGGCTTCTACGCCATGGGCGACAATTATGACGAGCTCGAGCTCGAGCCCTTCGCGAACATCAAAGAAGAAGACCGGCAAGTCAAGCGCCCCTACCAAGCACACGGGGAAGAGCACATTGGGGGAAGGCTAGACTAAGTGTAACAACGAGTACCACGACGAACAACTTCTCGAGGAAGAACGAGACGAGGGACAGGCCCTTCGGCGTGACCAAAATGTCACACCTCTGCCGGATAGTCGACCATAGGGGCAAAGCGGTAAGCCAGCAGAGCATCATTTTCAACAACATTGAGAGAGACGCCTCCAAGCTTACGGTCTCATAGAGGCAGCCAAGTGCCAAGATGGACATCTCAGCGAAGAATGTCACAGACATGATCAGGATGTTTTTACCAACGAGCTCGGTATCAGATGACGCCATAAACGACACCTTGAGCCTCATTGAGGACTACAAGGCAACCAGACTGAGCACGATCAACAGGTTGCCACATCGAGCGGTTACCTTCGCTGATCAAGAGCGACTCTGAGATCTACGTCAAGGAGACTATGCCCGTCGCCCCGCTCAAGAGAAGGGACAGCGGCGAGACCATGAGGCAGGGAATTTACGCCACGATGAAGAGCAACGCGATGTCTAACCAGAACAACTCCCTAATAAGACAAAGAATGAAGAGGACGGCGTATTGTCATCGCGGCGGACGAGACGAAGAAGTCGGGGTACCTTACGGAATACGTCAAAGAGCTTTCATTAATAATCTCGCTGCCGCTGTTCTCAGTGTGGTTAAAGCACTCGCTGAATCTTGCCCCAATGGTGCACGCCTATATGTCGCCCACTGAGGAGTCATACAACTTTGTCCGTTGCAGACGGAGCTTTCAAGCAAGCCCTATCCAGAAAGGCAGCTTCTTTCGTGGAAGGGAGCCCCTAAACAAGCCCCCTATCTCGACCGTGTAGCTTGGAGGTTATCAATACCAAGCCTTCTTCGCCAGTCTTTCGAGACCGGTCTTTGCCTCTATCCTTCTTTCCTTCCATCTGTTCGTACCGATCTTCAACCTTCCGTTGAGACCGACTTCGGGGCTTCCCTCGTTTGAAACCATACGGCAGCTTCGTTCGGAGACCCCTTCGTCGCGCCCGCCTCCAAAGCTGTGTCTCGAGACATGCATTCATGGGACGGATCACAGGGGAACTAGTGCAAAACCGTGTCATTTTGAATGAGAGAAATCTTCCTATCGATGATGTCCAAATTTGGTCTACCAGCAATGCTATTCCTATGATCACTTGACCACCACGGTTTCACTGGACCCGGCCGTCTACTATCCAGGAAGCCCTTCGTCATCGGGAATGGATATTCCTGTAGTTGATTAGCACGAGGGTCAAGTGCACGGGTTGATTACTTACAACAAGCCACTCTGGCTCAGTCCCTGATGTACTCTAGGTTTTGGACACTGGCATAGTGCATGTTGTGGCAAATAACCCACTTGTGGCTCATTCCGATAAGGCTGTGATCATCGTGGAACTCCTCGGTGCAAAGACGGTAGCGTTCCCTTGGTTCGGTAAGGCCTGGTCATGTTATCTTGAGCACTGATAAGGGCAGCGATGGTAATCAGTTGGCCGAGATAACCAAGCTCATGTGCTTTACGAAAGCAATTGTATTATACGCAGTGAAATGAAGACCCTGCCGCATTTTTGCCATGTGGGAGATGTGCTTCGGGGTGAGGTGGATCAATCTAATCGAACTTGGGGATGTTTTCGAAGCCCAGTGATTTGATACGAATGTTCACCCGACACCTCTTTGATGCGAATACCCTGTGGGGTATTTACACTTATTCCATGGTCATGGAACTCCTCGGTATAAAGGCGGTAGGTATTATTCCCCGGGTTCGGTTCGTCTAGCATGTCCGACTCGCCGTCATGCAGGGAGCGGCTTGCAAGATAGTAGCCGTCAAGAGCGTAGTCATTCCGACTCCATAGTTATAACCCGCTTATCTCTAGAGCCCGCAGTCTTTTCTCATAAGCTTCATCGATCATAATAGAAGCCTAGTAATATTAGAAATAAGTCGCATAAGACGACAGTGGAATATATGTATTTGTTGAGCATATTGTCATAAATATACTCGTAAGGTAGAAGGCCGTCTATCAGAAATACAAGACGCATCTCTTCCGAAGCATTTCTATCGAATCGGGCACTGTATCCGATATCGGATAACGCTGTCCAAAGGTCCATCCGTCTCTTGAGCAATACGACTGGCAACACCGGATGCTGCTACTCGACGCGGTTATATACAGGCCACGCACAAAGCGCGTTCCCATCCATCAACGGGAGAAAGCGGAGGCAGTCGTCTTGTTGCGATTAAGCTTCTCCATGCTCTGGCCGTCCGGTCGCTGTTACTGTTCCTCTTGGTGTTGGCGTTGCGGTTGCGGTGGCGGTGTGATGTGATGTGATGTGATGTGATGTGATGTGATGTGATTGTGGTTGAGATTGGTATAATGTCTAAGTTGTGATCTAGTCGTGTTATTTGCAGTTAAGACCTGTGGCTGAGAGCTTATCTTCACCACGCAGAACTCAGTGGTTGAGATTGAGGTCGGGGTTGAGGCAGTCGTCTTGCTTCATTTTCTTGATGGGCTTGTTAAACTTCTGCTCAATATGGGCTTTGATGTTGCACATCTCTAGTTTCCTCTGGTACGACTCCTGCCATTTTGCTGAGGGCTGCATGAAATTTAGCCACATTGTTTAGTGACCATTGCTACAAGAACATGGCAGCGCGTAAAGATGCTCGCGCAGTGCATCATGAGCAACCGACAAACGAAAGTTCACTCCCGTCGTCATCTGCGCGTTTGACAGCTCGAAATCCGTATAATAGGCGAGGCAATAAAGAATATCGAACAAGGTCAATCGATCATTCCAGACACTCTGCCAAGAGCCACATTTGACAGTTGCAAAATCATCGACTTGGCTTAATCGGAGGAAGATGGAAGGCAGGAATTCAGAGCAATGGATGTGACTGAATAAGTAGATCAGGCGAGATCCTGCAAGTGCAGCATCAAAAGCCCTATACTGACGAGATTAATGCAGCATCAAGAAGAGATAGTATCAGAGATGGTGGTTGTTTGAGTTGTAGTGACAGGAAGCCCAGCAGTGGTGGACAGTGTAAGCGTGGTCTCTTCGCTGGTTGCGATAGAGGTCTCAGTGGCCGTGGAATCAATCGCGGTCAATGTCTCGGAGGTCGCAACAGATGAGGGACGGCATGGTCCCGCATTGACGCTGTTGATGGCGAAGACGGCCAACGCGCCAGCAACAAAAGAGGACGAACCCATATTGGAGAAAAGACTGACTTCGGTGAGATATAGAACGAGTGACTAATGACGACACAGCTCAGGGAAGAAAAACGGGAATTACTGGAGTTTTCAACGGCCTCCTTTTCAAGACTCCCGTCTTGTTTTCTTTTGTTGATAAATTGGTGGCGCTGTAAGCTTATACTCTAGCGGCCATTAGGATGGAGTTGGCGCTGATTGTTGAGCCTAGAACGCGGGCCGTCTTTAAGGTACCGTCCGTTTCATCACAAAGTAAATATTTCAGGCAATTGATGTATAGAATAAAACTTTTTTAGTCTGTTTACTGTAGCCAACAGGTACAAACTGGCTTCTTCTCAAAGCATTCATCACGGTCGCAACTGTAATCCAATGGCTCAATTACCCTAGTATATAGTGGGCTAGGCCCTGTAAATTGAGACCAAGGCGCTGAGGCAACCGATGGTTTTCAGCTCAACAAGCACTAATGCCAATAGCCCAAGCTCAGACCCTGGACTTCATAAAATACGAAAATACCGGGTTTCTACAGAGGTCGCTGTCGAAAGTGTTGTCCTGATGACATAATTGAAGCTAGTGTCTCAGCCAATCAGAAATAAGGGAGATACTTCGGTACTTTGACTCAATCTAAAGATCACTATAAGCCTTATTAAGGATAAGAATTTAGTGGAGATATATATCCTGTAGCTAAGTTAATCTACTATATTATAGTCGTTGGTCCCTTGGAAGATTAGAGAGCCTACGTACCTATAGGTACCGACAGGGATTGAGCTATTAGCGTTTTTTAGGCGAGGACAGAACTTTCAACCAGGACCTCCATAGACACTCTGATAACGGAATAATTATTCCCAGAGCAGTCAATGCCGAACGTGCAACTATTGATTGTGGCCTACTGATTGAGCCATGAGAACATGAATTGAATGTTGTTGTCGTTCAGGTGAAATAGTGCTTCTGTGACGCGATCCACTTACCTCGCTATTGACGTTGAAAAACGTGAGCAGTCAGGCGGCAAAGCTCACTGGCACTGTCACGCGATAAGCAGGCAGCATGCACATTTCTTGAACATTTATGACTTCATTTAAATTGATCTGTTACTCTATATACCATGAGTCCCGGATTTCGTCTTTAATGCACCGCCACGCCATTTGACGTTCCATTAATGATCCCATTCGATACACCATTCGTTACGCCGTTTGACTTGCCCTTCTCGTCTGGCAACTTGAGCGTGGCTTCAAATTCCAACATTTCAGAAATCTGTGACTCAATACTCTTCTTTGCAGCGTCTGTAGGCTCCACGTATGGCCTTCTAGGCTTCAGCTTATCTGCAGCGCCCTTGATCCCGGCAGCCTTCGCTGTGCTTAGAGTTGCCGCGTACTTGACTGATGCAATTCCAGCCTTACAAGGTTGCTCAGCCAGCGCCGCCTTCTTGTGTAAGGCCATGGCTTCTTGGAACTTGCCCTCTTGGTAGAGATTGTAAATGTGCACGATTGTCTTGGGGACAACGTTGGCGAAACCAGCAATTGTGCCGTGGGAGCCAGCAGCCAGGCCTCCTATTAAGAAGTCTGACTGCCCACCATAGATAGCGAACCGCTCCTCAGGAAGCTCTGCAGAAAGTCGTGTTATCTTGGCAACAGCTCCGCAAGTCAGCTTAACACCAACAATGTTGCTGTGTTTCTTTGCCAAAGTGGCAATGGTGGCGGAATCCAGGTCGATGCCATTGCAAACGACGGGGAAGTTGTAAATGACGATTGGAAGTTGACTGTTCTTTGCAACGTCGTCAAAGAAGTTGTTGATGACCTCTGGTGTTGTCTGCTTCCCAAAGTAAGCAGGAGGGAGGAGCAAGACGTAGTTGGCTCCGGCATCAGCTGCGTCGTTGATGAACTCCAACACTTGCTTCGTTGAGTGTCCACCAACGCCAGCCATGATAGGAAACGATGGCCCGCATACTTGACGTGCTGTTTGTAGTAGTGCCTTGCGCTCTTCGCGCGTTAAGAGGAAGGTCTCGGCATTTGTTCCTAGCACGACAAGGCCTGCGAGACCTGTTTTTGATAGATAAGAGTAATATGCTGCTTGAGAGTCTGTATCGAGTGTATCTGTGTCATGATCGAAAAAGGTAATTGCTGGTGCCCAGACGCCGCTTGGTGGAGCTCTACAGAAAGACATGATAACTGCCGAATCAACTTCACGAAAGGAGTTCAAGTGTTGCGTATTGTGTATGGATAAAGTAGACTAGAGCGATGTTCTAGGAAGAGTCCAGGTACTTAAGGTCTCTGGCCTGTGGCTTGGGTGGAATTTGCCTCAATATCTTTCTTCCGGGTCCTTTTTCTCTGGGGGCGACCGTGATATGAATCCGTGGTCTCCACTCACGGATGAGAGACGACAGGAGTCATCAGTTTCCATTCGCCAGCTGAACGGCGGATTGTTGAACAAGTGCAATGGTCAGCGGATCATGCCCGTTTATCCAGATCCCACGCTGGATAATTAGCGACGGGAATGCAATATGCACCTGCTACTCCGTCTCAAGTCATGGGGCTTGGGAGCTGTCACGGAAAAGCGAAGAACGAGGTGGTTGGGAATGTCGCTTTTCCGACAAGCGAGAGTGAGCATTGCCGATCCCCCGCAAAGCCAATACGACGCTACTCCAACTGCACTTGACTCGGTCTGGACCTGGTTCTACAGAGAAAATATCCGAAGCCGAGAATTCCTTGTGCCGAAAAGGTTTGAGAGCGCCGGCGGGTGACGGTCCCAGATTTGAATGCAGAGATAAGCAGCCTCAGGGAGCAAGAAAACCTCTGACCTTAAGGCAAGGTGCCAAAAATACCTAGTCTAAGGCCCACTAAGTCTATACTAAGTCTATATTAAATCTGCCAAACATCATTTTGTCATTTAGCATAGACATCTTAAGTTTTCATGTCTCCCCTAGATAAGGTAGTTACAACATTTGGAAACTACAATTTATCATATCGATTGAACTTCGATGAGAAATAAACAAAGATTTTCTTACAAATCTTCAGCAACGCCAACCTGTCGGTTTCCATGAATCACCTAGGCATTTATTGTTGGAAAATGTCTAGTTATGTTGGTGTCTTGTTCTAATTAAGATAAGGCTATTCTAAGTCTTTCTGTGCATGATGGTAGCCGCAGCCTGGTGATTAGGGAATATCAAGGTATCCGCAATGACCACGTTTTCTCTTCTGCCAGCAGCGAAGACAATCGCCTCAGCAATATCATCCGGTGTCAAGGGCTCGCAGCCACTATCCTTGATTAGCTCTGTGCCCTTTGATAGCATAGGGGTGAACTTACGCATATACAGCGTCAGCCTTTGACTTGTCGCCGTAGAATCTCACAACTGAGAACTCAGTCTCGACTTGACCAGGGTCTATTCGGATGACACGAATGCGCTTTGAGATGAGTTCCTTGCGTAGACTCTCGGTGAACGAGTGGATAGCAGCCTTGGTTGCACAGTAAATGCTGCCGCCGACATAAGGCTCACGACCTGCGATAGAGCCAATGTTGATGATGTCACCAGCTCCCTCGCCATTATTGCGCTTCAGCATCATGGGGAGGATAGCTTGTGTCATGTTGATCAATCCTGTGACGTTAGTAGCGAACATGACGTTAATGTCTTCTTCCTTGATCTCAGGAGCTTTATCCACGCCTTTGACAAGACCGCTGCGAGTAATATGTCAGCTAATCGCTTTACCGATCTGGGTCTTGGAGGAACTTACGCATTATTCACCAAGACATCGATCTCACTGAACTCTGCAGGAAGCTTACTCACGAAAGAGCGCACCTCCTCAGGCTTGCTGACATCGAGCTGGACGGGATGCACTTTGACGCCATCGCCAACTTCCTTGACAATGTCTTCGGCGATTTGACGAAGACTGTCGATTCGCCGCGCCGTCAGGACCAATTTGAGGTTCTTGGGGCTGGTGCGGGCGAACTCAAAGGCTGTGGCCTTTCCGATGCCAGAAGATGCTCCGGTAATGAGAATGGTCTTGCCTTCAAGGCGCTTTGAGACGGCGGATGCCATTTTGGGAAGTGTGCTATGTTGTGAATGTCTTGGGAGAAAAGAGTCAGGCTGATTCAATGTTTGTTAACTCCCGATAATAAGTACCTCTGAGAGCTTCAATAAGTGGACTTTATTCGGTTCAAGGAATGGTAAACATAAACGTGGAAGCTAAGGTGAGGTACCCCTCATCCGCTCCAACCAAGATCTTCAGCGGATTTGTCACCGGACATGGTTCCTCGGATTGGGTTTTCCGATGCGGCTTCGGCTTTAGATCCGATGGCTGGAAAACGTAAGGTCATATCCGTTAAGCCCGCTGATTGGCAAGATTCCGCGATTAGAAAAGGTGGACAGGTTTAACATTGTGCTTTGAGAGTAATATTTCTCGGTGTATCAGAGCCCGACTGCCAAGCTTCTGTATGATAATTGCTCCTAAAGCCTAAACACCTCATCATCAAGGAAAGCATCTAGGTTACCCAAGCCCGACGAAACCATGGACGCGAATTGACCCCAGCCTGAGAAATCAACACCAGACATGCCATTAAAATCCATCCCATTCTCACCCATTAAGTCCGTATAAGAAGTCTTGTCGCTCGGCGTATCCATCGGTATAACATTGGACTGAAAAGCGTTGTCTTGTGCATGTCCCTCCAGACCAGCAAACACATGAGGATGCATCCGATTCACCTGGCGCAAGGCTTCGACTCGTAATTCTTCCAAGAGAAAACAGTATCGCTCTGATAAGGAGCCCTTTTCCACCATGGTTGACATGTGGGATTGACATCGTGTTGCGGCTGTGAAGTACTCGCTGTATGTTTCGGGGGGTGATGCCCATTTCTGGATCACGTAGATATAAAGAACCATAGCTGCAGTGAAAGCAAAGTATGCAGTAACCTAACACCAGTTAGTATTGACATCTCCAGAAGACTAGGTTGCACTCACCCAGAAAGCCCGAAACATTTGACCGTTATCTGTCATCTTGGAAGTGTTATTTAGAGTTGATATAGCGGACAATCGCGCGCCTTACCTCGTCGATCAGACCAACAGTATCCATAGCAGCTTGAAGGCACTTTTGAACACTGTCTTGAGTTGCGGCATCGTTCTCACTGCCCCTTCTATTCTGCCGTGAAATTCGTGCAAAGTTGTTCAACACAGCTTGACGATGCGTAAGTATTATAGCATGCCAGTAGGTCAAGTTGAGAACGTTCCGTTGTCGCTGAACAATGGGAACGAGGAATGATGTACTGAAGTAGTCGGCATCGAGAAACTGGGAGAACTCAGCTCGCCAATCTGCGAGATCTTTCGAGACAAGCTGTGTTTCTTCTAGCCGCCTGGATATCGAGATAGGCTTGACTGAGTAAAGGCCCCGCAGGATATGGCCGATGATGCGAGCGAGCCTAGATAAGGAGTCAGTATGTATATTGCGGGTGAGGCGGAATTATTACTTCATATGTCCAAGAGGAGCAAGCATAACTGAGTAGCCCTTAGTTGACCCAGCAAGGTTTATGTGATCCTTGGTTATGTCACTATCGTCAACACAAGCTGGCAGCTCTGTATCGATATCGTCGTCATGGAAGTTACGAGGTCGACCCAGGGATACGCTGAGATATGCATCGAGAGTATATGCGCACCAGAAAGTTCTTCGACGACTTTCGACTTCGATATGATTCAGCCCGCTAATAACACCTGGTCTCTTGTTTCGGTTGAGCCCAATAGCAAGTGCCAGGTTTGTGACGATACCAAATTGACTCCAGCAATGGTTGACTCGTGACTGGGTCCCAAGATAGTAGCACTGCAGAAGGCGAGCTTGTACGCTAGTGAGTCGTATTGAACCACTCTCTTTCGAGAGTTGATGCTCAGCTGCCAAGTAATACCGAGAGCTGGGCAATTATTAGCATAGAAGGTAGTTATGGACGAGTGCCTAACCTCAGGTCAGATGGTCCGGGTCTGTCATTCTCAGGCATATAAACCCTAGCATGAGCCAAGATCATGAAAAGCAACGCAACTTTGGCGGCAGAATTGTTGGGATCACGCATAGTGCCTAACGTTTCATAAAACTCCGAGAACCATTCCTGAATCGTAGGTCGGTGGAGAAAGCGGTATGTCGGCATAGCAAAGTCGAAGTAACGATCGACCAAGCGCTGATCATCCTCTTTGGGAAGCATCATGCAAAAGTTCGGATCATAGTCAGGGTTGTGAATAGGTGCATCACCAAAGGTAAAGATGCTTCCTGGCCCAGAGAACGATATGGCTTGGTGCATCCGCTTCTGAACCCTGAGAAGGAACGACACGCCAGAGGCTGGACCGATGTAATGACCCTGAAGATCCTCTTGAGACGGCTCAGGGGACTGTTGCACCGACGTTACAGCCCGTGAGCCCGTGCCGCTCTGCACCATGAGATGAGATGGCATGCCATAGTCCTGCAACTCTACACTCTGGTTGGCTGTGTTTACCATGTACTGCTGCGTCAAATCCGTAGGGCTGGTATTCTCGCTCCGAGGCATTGTATCTCGAGCCGAAACAGTTATGCTCTCATCTCCCATCTCGTCCGCTGAGGGTATCACCGGCAAACGACCTCTCGCATAAGCCGAGTCAAAAGTGCAAGAGACCCTTGTCCGGGTACAGAACTTGCACGGCTGCATGCCATTGCATTTGATCTTCCGCCTACACAGATTAGCTCACGGTCGATCTACGCGAAAAATGCCTAGGGTTGCGTTACTTCTTGCATCCATCGCACGCCCTTGTCACTCTTACTCTCTCAGCATTCTTTTTCCGTTTCTTCGCTACATGTATGCTGTTGGTATCTTCTGACGGTGTTGGGAGTATGGACCGCTCTGAAGTCATTGGAGCCTCGTCTATCCACTCGTGCAGAGATGTTTTTGTTTGTGCGGTGAAATCGAGGCTGTAAGGAACGGAAAAGAGAGGATGAAACTGGGTAAGATTGGACGGAAAAGCGAATCCGGGGATGAGACATGGATAATTGTCCTGATGAGCTTAACCCCGCAATCAGTGTCACGTGTATCCCTCATCGCTAACATTCCCGAGGCTAGTACCGGCTGCCTACATCCGCGGCGTCAATCCTTGCTTATGCCTTGATGGAGTCACGGAGCTACTGCAAAAGTGACGGAAGGGAAATACCGTCTTGTGGTATTGTGGGGTGATAAGGCTTGCCTGTTCAGGTCTTTCGGTCTGGCGACTGAAGAGCAGTCTCTTTCTCAGGTGCCAACCATTCAAGGTCATGATCATTTCACTGCACTTCTTCGTAACACAAAGACCATACCCAGGGCATCGCAGCAATTTATTCACGAGTCCTCAACCTTCTATTATCTGTTGAACATATGCCGAACTGGGACCTCGATGGCAACCAATGTACTCGGAAAAGCCCTTACGCTGCATTCCTCTCGAGGATACTCAAAGCCGTCTTCTCAAACTCACGACCAAATTGCAAGACTGATCTCCACTGGGGAGGAATAGCCGTTACTCCATCTCGAGCTCCCAGTATTCCTCCTGCGATCGCTCCATTTGTGTCTGTATCCGAGCCAATGCGAACCACGTCCACCACAATATCCTCCAATCCACGAGTGTCAAGGACCGCAGCGATCGCGAGACTCAGTGACTCTAGGACGTATCCGCTGCATCTCCCTCTCAATTCGGGTGCAGTTCCTTTCGCAGCCATTGTTGCTATGTTGAGAGATTTGCCGAGTTCAATTGCTTCATGTACTGGACCAGAGGCTCCTTCAAGAGTTTCTGCGACTTTGAGGCCTGCCTCGATGGCCTCTAGAGGGGCAATTTGGTCGATGAGCTTCGAGACGATCGTGTTGTAGGCTGCACATGCGACCGTGCATCTCTTGTCGTCGTGGGTGATCTTGCTGATACGCACGCTTTCCTCGACCAACTTCTGGGGATCAGGTTGGAACAAGCCGGTCGGAATGCAGCGCATCAAACTTCCATTTCCAGCACTTCCCTCGCCAGCTCCCGCGCGATCGGGATCCCTCGTTCTCTTATATTTGGTTAATCCGTCGAACGTAGCTCCGCCAATGTCCTCCGGTCGACTTCCTGGCCGTCTGCCTGGCCAGTCGCCGCGAAGCCAATTGATGAAGTAATCGCCAGCGAGGCGCGCGACGTCGTCGCCGGCCTTGTGGTCGTGATATGCAAGGAGGACGCCACGAGTCATATCAGTATCGTCTGTTGCATGACCCTGCGACCAACGAAATGGGCCTCCGCCTACGATCTCTCGGAGACCGAGAGGGTATTCACGGGCAATATCCGTATGAGCCTTGAACTCGAGCGTTGCGCCCAGGGAATCACCGGCATGGACACCCAGCAGCGCCCCGATGACACAGGACTCGCGGGGCGAAAGTTCAGACTCGTTTTGAAGTGAAGACATGTTTGTTGCTTGTGTTTGTTTGTCTGTTGGCGATTTGATGGTTCAAATCGTTTTGAAGAGCCAAAGAGCGGGGGCTGAGCAGAGGCTGAGTCTATCAACCTTAAATCACATCCATACATCACTACCTACAGCAAACAAACCTGGACCAGTTTTCGCAAGGCTAACATTGCAAGATTGCCAGAGAAACACATTTGCAATTGGTTCTGGGAGTATGTGAGATTGTATGGTTGTCGCGTTTGTCTGTCGCGGATGCTACAGTGAGTGAGCCTGAAGCAAATGGCACTAAGTTAGGCCTGGATGGTCTCATGCAGCGTCGGTTTGCCGTTCATTGGATCACCTTCTTGGTAAAGCTGGGATCCTCTCTCTGGTCCACTCATTCGAAAAATGAAGGCATCCATCAAAAGATGCATCTTGGACAATTTTACCGGCCCGGACATAACTATCCTTCTTTCCATATCTGCGGCGACTCTGCCCTACAAGTGGATCCACGATCGACAAATGTCCTTCAAATTAGTGGCCAACGCACTGAAGTGTCACTGTCACACCAACTAAGAGCCGGCGATAACACTAATCTCCAGGCAGTTTACACCTACATCGCAGATAATTTCTAAGCCCGGAGCGAGGTTGCCAAACTAAAGCTCACTAAGATAAGAGTCAAACAACTTGGTTAAAGGCGGGCGACCTCATCTTGCTATTCCATCTTCTACAAATTTATCCCTAGAGATCACTGAACCGTCAATACTCAACATGTCACCGACAAAAGGCCTCGTTCTTGTCACAGGCGCCAATGGCTTCATCGGCGCACGTACGGTTGAAGCTTTCCTTTCCGCCAACTATTCCGTCCGCGCAGCAGTACGAAGTCAATCCTCAGCTTCCAGCCTCCTCTCAGCACTCCCCACATACGCTTCCTCCGGCCAACTCACGAGAATTCTGGTTCCCGATCTCATGGCCAGGGGAGCTTTTGACGAGGCTGTCAAAAATGTAACCACAGTCGCTCATCTAGCAGCCCCAGTTGACTTCTCCAACACCAATATCGACTACGTCATCGGTTCTTCTGTTCAAGGGACTCTCGGAATTTTGGAGTCCGCTGCTAAAGAGCCCGCTTTGAAGTCATTTGTATACATGTCTTCTATCGTGGCTGTAAGAGGCTGCAAACCCAAGTATCCAGAGAAGGGTTACACAGAAGAAGACTGGAATGACCAAATTGAGGATGTGATCGCGAAGGCTGGCTCGGAAGTGACAGGTCATCAGATTTACGTCGCAAGCAAGGTCAAAGCAGAGCGCGCATTCTGGGAGTTTCGACAAAAGAATGCAGATCGCATCGGCTTCACCATGACAGTTGTCAACCCGGTCTGGGTGGCTGGGCCACCACTGATTCTGCCTGAAGACCCGGAGAAGTTGAGTGAGACAGCCATCGTTCCTTATCGCATCATGAACGGTGAGAACATGTCGTCTGTTGGACCTGGTAACGGAACACATGTTGACGTGCGCGACGTTGCACGACTCATCGTGTTTGCAGTTGATAAGAAAGAAGTGGCCGACGGGCAACGATACATCGCTGGAGGAAACGGCAACTTTGCAAACATCCAAGCTTATCGCGACTTATTGCGAAAGGCTTATCCTGATAGACAGGGAGTCATTGGGAAAGGCGAGCCAGGAAAGGGATATCTGCAAGACTATAGTATTCCCAATGGTGGGTTCAAGGTCGATGCTAGTAAGGCGTTTGAAGCAACAGGCCAAGGTTGGATCCCTTTTAACCAGATGGTTTTGGAGTCTGCAAAGGCGTATGAAAGGTATTTCTGAAGAGATAACTCACTTTCATGTCAACAGAGAGCGGTAGGCATAGGGCAGGGAAGACTCGTCCCGTTGATAATATGGCAAAAGAGTTTTAAGCTTTTAACTACGATCAATGGTATACAAGATCATTTATGGAGATAAACTCCTGATCGACGACGATGAGATGGCAGTGATCACGAGCCTGGGGCTACGTCGTCATGAAGAAACGAAATGTCGTACTGGACCAGTATCTTCCTCGCCATGTTACCTAAGACCTTGCGCTTGCACACAGGTGCCCGAAAGGACTTGGCGAGGACGACACAACGAGTAGAGTCGGGAGTGCACTTATTGTCTGTTATAGTGGGCGCAGCAGTAATACCAGACTGCATCGGCGGGAAGAGGCAGGACTTGGGCAAAGGTGGTAAGAGTTTCACTCGCTTGTTCTCAGAACAGAAATTGTTTCTGTAGCCTCGCAACATAGGTCCGTAACCTGTCGTGCTAGCTTGGTATCGTCCGTTGTCATGGACCTCAACTGGAGTAATGTTTGTGAATAGCCTATGCCAAATAATGAGACAGGGAGAAGAAAGCAGAGTAGCGTACCGAGATCGATCCTGGCTCTTGAACCCATTTCGACGGCGAAAGCAGAAGCTCCATCGCATTCACACCCGCCGGTATCAACTCTTCCAGCGGCTGCCGTCATGGATCTTGGCCGAAAGGCCGGACATTATCGTTACAGGTACGGATAGGTGTTCAAGATCTCTATATCCGAATCAGGGCCCCAAGCTGATGTTAGATGGACAAGGAGAGAGAAACAACGGCGACATGACCAGGTGAGAATCAATATGACTGATTTGTGTGTGTGTTGGCAAGTGCTGTCTGAGCTTCAGTTGCGGGTGAATAGAGAAGTTGTGCAGAGTTTGGGAAACGTTGTAAAGCCTCAGCTCTGTCATCACTAATGGTGGTTCGATCACTGATGCCATTTGTGTTGACGATGCAATCCGATGACCATCGGTGCCTGTCACTGGCTTTCACCCAGCATGGAAACATGTCGGGAAATCAATGGCCCGGACCACTTAAAATGAACGAAAGCTCACAGAGTGCTTATCGGTGCTCCAGGTATTCCTGCGCGATAAGCAATTTCAGCGGACGGGGTGCTGCTCCGACGGTATCAACAACCGCCAAAACGGTGATTTAGCCCCAAGTCACCAACAACATGATGAATTGACATGACTATGTGCCACAAAAAGTCTTCGCTTCTTTCCGTACCTGCAACATTTTTGAGATCCAGTTTAGCCCCTCCGGTACCCTCGAATGCTTAGTGCTTCGTTGATGCTAGATGGGTGAACTGATCCAGGCTCACGAAAATAATATCGACTTCTGTTCAACAACGTTGAATCTCGACGCTCCGAGCTTCAAGGGGGGTGGGGGTTCACACCAGAACGCAATACAAGTTTGCTAAACATGCTGCCGAACAGGACTCTCACCGCCCACCGCTCAAGCATGTCAACTCCGACCTGGATATGTCCCTCCGCTTCAGTTACCGATTCCTTCACAGGATGCTGTATTGGCTGCTATTACCCAAGCCAATCTCATGTGATCGAGACATACACGACGTATATGGACCATCGAGGTTAGAAAGTTCTCGACGCTTGAAAATAATGTGGACTGATGCCCTCGTAGATAGGCACCCATGTGAAAGCACGATCGACCAGCAGCGAGAATTGCAGATGGACCACGGTCGTTGGTGCGGACGTCGAACAGGCGTTGGAGCATCTGGGGCCGAATAGGGTTGCCTGGACGGCGCGTCTTGTCGACTTTTCCGCTTCGTCCCGTGGGAACATCCCAGAAAGGAGTTTACAGACCATCCGATGGATCTGCACTTTGCCGGTTTACAGGGGGTTGACCATAAACGCACCAGGCCCTTTTTCGGCGAGTCCAATCACTTGTGCGATCACCACGCTAGGGGAGGCAATAAATCTTAGGACCTCGATCCTAAACGACAAAAAGATTTAGGTAAGTTATCCTAAGCCTAGGGGATTCTTTACTGAATTTATTTTTGCATCCTCTTCTAAAATCTCAAGTTTTCTTGCTCCACGAGGCCACGGTATAGAAGGAATGACGTGCTCTGCAGAGGAGAGTGCTGGGTGCAGTGAAACCGTGTTGGTCAAGTGAGCACATGAATGGCATTGCTGATAGATCATCTGATCGTTAACAGGTATATTCATCTCACCCAAGATGCATGGTATTGCACCAGTTCACCTGTGATGCGTTCCATGCTCGGTTGGATGAATACCCCAGTAGATCGTGTCTCCAGCGATTCCGCCTATTGCCAGCATCAGGTGGATTAGACTCTCCCTGTCGGGTCCTTCCCATATCTTCATCCCTCGCATAAGCAAACTAAGAAGGTCATGCTCATCCATCAAGTGAATGATCAGGCCGGCCTCGTCTTGCCTCTTGCCACTCACCTCATTGCCTCCCCATAGCTAGTCGTGGAGGTTAAAGTCGCCAGCCAAGATAACATCCATCCTCTTTCCCGTACTGCTGAGACAGCTTGAGATCGCCGCGTGTAGCGGTATTATGGCAGTTCGTAGAGCATCTTCACCCTTGTCTGCTAGGTATATTGATGACACCAAAACCTCTTGGTCTGGCCATCGAAGGATCATTCCGGTCAGGTCGGCCGAAGGGATCGGCATCTGTTCTCCCTTGAGACCGCTGCGGACTCGGAGCATGCTTTAAATCAGCCACCGCGTCTAGTGTCTCTTTAAGGGTACAAATCATGTCCAGTTCCTGTGATTACTTGGTCTCATCTCCAAAACTCTGTCAATGCTCATCGCCTACAGTCCAGCCACCGCGAGCACTGTATAATCGCAGAACTCCTTGGTTCATCATGACCATTCTCGCGAAATTGATGGCACAATCGCGTGAACTCACGGCGCCTTCTGCATTGTTCATTTCGTTAGGACTTTTTTGTCTTTTGTTCTTCATTGCAACTCTCAACCGATATCATTCCCAGCCCATAGCAATTCATCTTGCAAAAAGGTCGTTCGTTAACTCGCTAGAATCCCAAGAAACAGGCGGGGCCAATCTTGTACCTTTTACGTTCCGGAACTGGGGTTTTCTTCTGGTTGTCTTCTCTCATGTGCAAAGCAATGATCTTTGTAATAGGCCGGACATTCTGGAGTACATGTCTTCAACTTGGACCACGAGTTGACTTGCTTCTTCTTCCTTATCTTCTGCTTCCCAGGTGGAGTTACATACCCATCATCATCTCCGTGCCATTGATCATTCCCAGCATTGCTGGAGTATCTTTCTTCCTCGGCTGCCTTGCGGTCTGCTCTTTGTTGCCTCTTCTTCTTAATTTGTCTAGCAAGAGCATAGGCGGGCTCTGCTGCAACGTATACCGGACACAGAAATGTTGATTGAGAAAAGTGGTTGAGGTTGTTATCACCGCCGTCAGCATGTTCACCTTTGGGATCCTGCATTCTAGGATCCTTGCTTGTGAAAGGGAGTGGATGCGGTCGCATTGTCATGGTTGCTGAAAAGATAGAGCTGATTGACAGAAAAAGGATTCGACAGCTAAGTTCTTGTATTGTGCTCCAAGACTGATCAAAATTGAAGATGAAAAGAGGTTTTGAAAGCAATTGCAACAGCGTTTGGAAGAGATTTGTCCGCAGTTCAGGCCATGCCGTTTGTACGTCATTGCGCAGGATAACAGTCAAAAGACTTAGAGCAAGCTGTCGATCTTCGGTAAAACAACGAAAGCGGCGATTGACGCTTCCAGTCAGGTGTTTGGGCCCCCCCAGCCAGTTCCGTCTTCCTTGTTTTTGGCACTCCGTCTTACGCCAGGATTTATCCCCACCACTCGCTGCTCGTAGGGCTTAGTGGCCGCCTGGAGACGTCACAGCTTGGTCTGATGAGTAATTGCAAGGTCCAACCTTGCAGGCTTGGGAACGAAGTCATCACAGGCTTAAGAAAGTACAAAGGTCATCATATCGTGTATTGCTGATTGGAAGTAGAGTTCAACTCGATAGCTCTTTCAATAGCTGTGTTAAACCCCATGGCAGGTCATCAAATGACAAAGTATTGTCTTCCAATCCTTTAAAGACTTTCTCGTAGATATTCGCTACCTCCCAACTATCCCAAACTCCTTCACGTCTATTCATCGACCGTAAGATCATAATCGACCTATTCCGAATCTCGGCGTCCGCACACGAAGCGCAGATCGTAGAAAGCTCGCGAACCAGATGGCCATCAAAAGAAAAGACCGGCCGGGTCTGAGAGTTTTCCAGCGCAACAATCTGCTCGATCTTACTGAGTATACTTTCGTAGTCGCTCTTCCTGAACCCTGTGTCGTGAGGGTCCGTGTTGAGAAAAGCCGACCACGTTGTCTGATACAGTGATAACACTGCCAAGCGGCGTTTCTCTTGGGTTCCAAATGGGGTTATCTGGACAGACATGACGAAGAGTTGCATCTTTGAACTCCATGAGAGGAACAGAGGTCTTATTAGGTCTAAGGCATGAGCCAAGGACTCGGTTGCTGATTGTGCAAGGCTCTTGCAGCCAACCTTCTGATCGGTGTCGTACAGAGTGTCTCTGCCAAATAGGCAGTCATCGAAGAATGTGTTCAAGGCGGATAGTGACTCTTCAGCCTCTGTGATAGTTAAGAAGGGCGTTTTGGGATGGCCCATATCTATCTCTGGGGTGTACTGAGTCACATTGGAGAAAGAAGTATCTCCTGTGAAAGCACCGACACTCTTTCCGAGAGAAGAGAACATTGCGGCTATTGTATTCAAAAGTCCAGTGTTCTGGTCTTCCGGTTGGCAACTCGTTCCGTTCGGTGATGTTTCCGGCGATCGAGGGGCGCATAGTGATTCTAGAAGCTGATAACCAGCGCGAAGATGGCGCACCGAGTCAGCGTAACGGCGGTGTAAGTTCTCGATGCATATAAATATCGTACAACATAGTAATGCGGTCCTTATGTTTGAAGGAGAATTCTCTGCCATGACTGGCCGTATTAGTGCAATAGCTTCGCTGTATTTGAGATTCGCTTGATAGTCGTAGTCGATGGAATGGTCCAAATTGGGTAGGTTCCCTGGGTACGATGCGAGGAACCGCTGATGAGAAGCCCCCAGTGCACATAGCGCGTGTTTTATGGCAGCGTTTGAGTAAGATAGCGGTAATATGGTGCCGTGCCAGAACTCTCTTGAGTCATCAATCATCTCGAGATCAGGAATCACCCACTCTCTCGTATGATAATAGAGAGCATTATCGGCAGCACTAACCAGAATCCCATCTGTCAGAGCTGGGCGTAATGATGCACTGGCTTGTCCAACTTGATCGGGTTTCAGATGCAGAGGCAGCTCATAGGAAGAACTGGCACTTTCATAAAGCGGTTCGGGGCTGGACTGCGAATAGCCATCGCATGTCCATTTGTCTCTCAAGCAACGAAGGCAGGACGGTTTCGCTTCGTCGCATTTCAAGTGGCGACGTCTGCAACACTAGATTAGTATTACAGCTTGTGTCATTCGCTATTATCCGAGTTACTGACTTGCTAGATGACAAATCAGCCCGAGTTTCTTCTGCCGACCTGAGGCCTCGGAGACTTACCAAGTTTTGCAACCTGTTCTGACCTTGGGAACCTTGGCTCTAGTTCGCTTCTTTCGTGGTTGATCTTGAGGTTGTGTCGTGGCCATGGTGATTCATTTGTTTCGAGCCTGCTTACCAGAGCTACATACTTGGGAGCCTGGATTGACTTTTAACACCACCAGTATGAATAAGACTGCACTAGCTCGTAATAGTGACTCGTCCAAGCGATTGCTGCATTCCCGCGGGTCACCGTAGCCCGCCAGCTCATTGGTACTACCGTACTCGACCCACCGTGGACCGTTGTTTCATGTCGCCGACTCAGCCGAGAAGCGAAATGGGTTTAAGCGACTTTTCCTTTTTAATGATGGGTATTTCGTATTCCCGAGGGTTCCAGCTCGTATCGGCATGTGTCAAAGAGACTACTTACCGTATCTGCACTAAAGCGTGTGTTAAGTGACAGTCTCGTCTTAATTTATCCTCATGCTAGTCCTCGATATCCGGGCTACAGGGCTAGCCAATATCACTGCCACCAAGATTATGTCACCGCGGAAATGGGGCGCGTGATGGTCATTGGGCATCTGCGCTAACACGGAACTTCACTTCGTCCCATGATGAACCGGGCATTGTGGAGTGCGAAGCGTTTACCTAAGTCACCATCCCTGCAAGTTAAAAATATGCTTCGAAATAAGATTGGAACTAGCCATCATTTGGATTTGTTACGGCAGTTGTAGAGCTATCGTCACGACTTCTCAGTGGGCAAAGTATGGGGGCCTTTTGCGAGTTCTCCCAGGTTTCATAGAACCACTTTACAATTGTTATAAATAGTCAGAACTTGCTGACGAACCAGAATGGCAAATCAGCAGTTATCATGCTTCAACTCAAGAGACTGCCATGGTCAACAGCAGCGGTTGCATCAAAGGCAGTTATTGTTCTGTTTGCCATCCTTCTTTGCTACCAAGCCTACACATTCTACGGCGACTGGAGCTGGCCGAAATCTTTCAGTTATGGCACCAGACACGATCCAATTTCTATTGTTCATCCTCATGGTGGAAGCCAATGCTTACCGTCGTTGAACTCCTCCCTCCTACTAGAAGCAAAGACGATACGGAATGCATGCCTGCATATGCCTCCATACCCATCCTCAGACGTACGAATCGGAAGAGTCACTGCACACTTTGGCTCTGTTCAAGAACACTATCAGAAGGCGTTGCGTACACATGTGTTGCATAGCATGATTCACAATAACGACCTGGAGATTATGTGCACCCCAGTTGTTGATTCACTCTGGAACAAACCTGCCTTCATCCTGTCCCTCCTCTTGGATGAGATGGTGAAGCCTGCCCAAGAACGCTTGGAATGGTTATTCTGGGTGGACCGCGATACCCTAATCCTCGACCAATGCCGCCCTTTATCGAGTTTTCTCTCACCTCACGACGTTGATGAGTCTGACGAAACCGAAAACACAGATGACTCAGAACACGAGCGAAGAGACGAGACGAAGTACGACGATATACATCTCCTGGTGACGAACGACTGGAACGGCCTTAACAATGGCGTCTTCTTCGTCCGGGTTAACCAGTGGGCAATCGAGCTGTTCAGCGACATCGCTGCATTCCGATACTACAGACCCAACGTTTCACTTCCATTCACTGAGCAAAGTGCCATGGAGATCATAATGAACGAACCAAAGTTCAAAGCCAACGTTCGAATTGTTCCTCAAGGATGGTTCAACACTTATCCTAAAGGGTCGGCCACTGACTTCGTCGAGAAGGCGGACGACGATGGCTTGGAGGACTATCATGCAAGACGAGGGGACTTCCTACTACATTTTGCAGGTCGGGGTGGAAGGGATAAGTTAATCGATGAGTGGACCGAGATGCTGGAGAGTACCAGAAGTATATGGCCGAAGGAGGTGGTTCAGAGGAATGCGACGGCAGGCATTCGGGGGTTCTGGTCTGGGTTCTGAGATCGTCGGGCTGGGTTGCAGTCCGTCACAGGGCTTGTGGCGGCATATGGCTAGGGTTCATATCGTTTCGGTATCGGTCAAAGGTTCAGTTGCTTGGTGGCTGTGTATATGTAGGGTGGGGGGGTAAGATGTTTCACTTGCTTCCATGAACTCCTGTTATGCCTGCCCGGGGCGCGTCCCTAGCAGCCGCAGCCCTGGAAGCGGGCGTATGGGAGCAGTCTCAGTTAGCCTATATAGCCAGGGGGGTGGAGGGTATATGGTCATGTACCGGAGGTAGGTAACAAACATTGCAGGGTCTGTCTTTCGCTGCGGGCGCTATTGTGCTAGTGCCGGTTGGCGGTAGGGGCCGCGGGCGGCGCACACAGAATCTGAGTCCTAACTCCAAACCTGTGTAGCATCCAATCAACACGGTTCCGTGGTCTAGTTGGTTATGGCATCTCGTTAACACCGAGAAGGTCCCCGGTTCGATCCCGGGCGGAACCACGTTTTTTGCCCTACGTCGATTGAGTCATACGTATTTTTGCCTCGGTATGATGGTTGGAGGCTTCGCCCAGCAGGACGTATTCTTTGTTGAAAGCTTTAAGATCCAAGATAAAGCGGCAAGGCATATTTTTGCATTGATTGGTCGCTTTGTTGTATAAGAGAATAAGCTGGACAGCCGTGGCTTGAGACACCTCCCACCAACATTTGCCGCGTCCATACCAACTAACTAATGAGGCTTGTCTGCAAACAGAACAATAGAGATACCCACAGAGAAGAGCAACCTTAGTTAACAGTCTAGATCTGCAATCAGCCTGCCAAGGCATGTTCTTCAGGCCAAACTCTCTGTGGCTTAAGTTCCGCACGAATCAACGAGGACCTGTATCGCTAAAACCATGACGTTCAATAACCATAAAATTAAGGCTTCAGCTTCACAGGGGACGGTATGCTGCTAGGCCATTTGCTAGTTACCAACGTTGTGCAAATTCAGCCCTACCATCAATTTTCTTTGTCTCAGGACCTTACTATGCTTCATCCGGCAGCCAGAAACGGGCTGGCAATGCGCAGTATGGAAAGGATCGCCGGGAAGGACTGGCACAATAGCAGTGAGGCTGAAGAGCTGAAAGGCTTCAGGAGGCGGATTATACTAGAAGTGGCTGGCTGCGATGATGTTCTGGGCCCTTGGCATTTAACCATGAGTTTGCAGACGACGGCCATTGTTGAATATTTAATGCATTGCTACATCCTGTATTTAGCACATAACTTTTCATACGTATATTAAGACTCACCAACTAAGGTTCTGCAATGAAGACCTTCTCATTATCTATACTCATCAGTGCCCTTCTCTCTCGCACAAATGGTGCTGAGCAGAAACATATCGATGAGGCCTGCAGCGATGTTTGGGGCGTCATCAACTGTGACAGCAGTGTTACCTATCCTTCCGGTCCAGTAGGCGCTTACGGTAAGATACTACAATTTTCAGCTCGTTCCCGGCTAACCTCTATGATGCAGACCATACCATTACCCAGACAGGAATAGAGATCATGACTGAAGAAGTCAATATCTGTGACGCTGTCCGAAACGCACTTGGCAGTGACGACTTCGTAAATAACGCCGGAACATACTGCAGTTGTCTTTCAAATGCCGTTTACTGGGGTACCAGTCCAAATGCCAAGCCAAGTTTCGATGGTCAGATCAATGCGCATATAACAGGACCATATCTTGACTGGATACACAAAGATGAAACTGTATGTTAACTTGTTCGTCTTCTATCCGTCATCGACTAATCTTCCAAAGTGCCTTTCCAACAACGATTACACCATAATAACAGACAGAGCATCGGTGGTCAAGAACCAGCTTGCAGCTACAAATGGCTGGACGTTCGTTCGAGCTCCCGAGGTATGTCGGCCCATTGGACAACATATCGTGTATTAAGAAGACACTAATAAGGTTTCAGATTAATGTAGCAACATAGAAGAGGCTTGCAAAAGCAGTGATGTCTTGTTATACAGGGACATGTGATGGACCAAAAGTTCGTGCTTTTTTCGCCAGTTACATTGAAAACGCAGACAGCGTCATTGACAGTGACTTTGTCCGAATGCTCAACAAATGGACTGTCTTATTCGCAACTCTCAAGAAAAGGACTACAGATGTTCAGACAAATGCGAAGCAAGTTCAAGCACGTCTGAAGACTGTTTCCTCCAAGGTCAACTCAATCAAGGCAAACGTCTGCAGAAGCAATGCCTGCAAAGGCTCGACCCCAGCGAACGCGTTCAAGAAGTGTAAGAGATAACGCCTTGGCACTTGAAAAGCCAACTAACTTTCCATAGACGCAAGCACGATCGCGACAGTCAAGAGTCTACAGGGTGTCCCTAATGCTGCTGGCAAGTCACTTGTGAACATCCCCAAGATGACGCAGATTACTCGGAATGCTATCAAGTACACCACGACCCAGCCGATGAAACCTATTATCTAAATTTGATGAATGAATATCATATCAACTCTCTTCGAGACGTTATCAAAGCTTTCAGAGTGACTCAATATCTCCCCCAAGCAGCAGAAGATTTGAAGAAGCTCACTGGGACCTTCAACCTCATCAGCAACCACGCGGGCGCCGCAAAGGCTGGCGCCACTTCCATTAACCAGATTCTATCTGTCAACTGGGCCAGAAACTCTGAGCTGTCTAAAACTGCATCAGGCCGCAAAGTCCGCGATGGTCTTATCAACATTCAGAAGAGCTTCAGGAACGACCTCAAAGGCCCTCTCGATAACCTCGTCAAGGCTAACAAAGCGGTAGAATACATTCTAGTTCAGCTACCCATTCGGAAGAAGAGGCTTGAATTTGCTTCTGGTGGTGTTTCTTACAACCGCTGGACCAACGCTCGAATGCCTGTGCCGTGCAAGAAGGAGGCCACGAAATCGTATTCGCTTGGAAGCTTTCGGAAGGATTATCCCTATCAACAAGTCCAAGTTTGTGAGTTCGGTCCTGCAAAGGTTCCGTTCATCAAGCATGCCATTCCCTATATAAAGTATCGCTTTGTTTGAGGTTTTGGAGATGTTTGGTGAAGGCTCCTGGAATAAGGCTTTCACAAGGCGCATGGACTGTTTGCACGGGGGCTTTTGGACTTATGCAGGCAGGTGGAGTTTCTACTTATGTGAAGAAGCTTGAAGCTGTTTAATAGTAAATTTATTGCTTTATGCTCCTAGTGCCTACTGACATGTGAGGTAGGGTAAGTCCTGTACCCACCGGCCGAGTCATGATCTCGATTCTTCACTGTCGCCCGCCAACAACGGGCTAGTCGCGGCTTAGCCCTAATCTCATATTTCACCAATGTCTTTGCTTTTCATTTTCTTCCATTCTTTTTAACATCCCGTGATACCCTATTACCCCATGAAAACACCAACCCCGCAAAACTGCTCCATGATCCGGGGAAATTCGGGGCACTAGTCCGGGCCGGTGCAAACCTATTAGCTAACGGTTTCCTTCACAATCAATAAAGTCTGAGTTTTAACTCCTGCACTTCGACGCCACTGCATATGGGAAACAATATGGTGGTAATGATGGGTTAACTATTACATAAATGTTGAGACGCGGCTCGAGAGATGCAAAGGGAAGAAAATTCTGCAGAATGCAGGGAGATGTATCTATAAAAGGCCGCCATGCCAACTCTTGAGGCTCAATGTTTTTTTAGGACGACTTGATAAAATTCGAAAGCCTGAGAATTATCGAAAAGCTGTACAGAAAACATCATGGCCACCAAAAGCATTGAAGAGATCCGCTCTCACTCACCCAGCCCTTCGGCTTCGGGCTTGGGTCAACCCATTGGCAATCCTGTATGTTACCTGCCATATCTCCTACCAAAACTGTAACTAACAAATTGTGACTGGATAGTCCCCTTTGGCCATGGGTACCTTCGCAACTACGCTTCTCACTTTGTCTTTGTCAATGATGGGCTTCCGTGGGGTTGAGACCCAGACTATCTTCATTGGCAACCTTTGCTTTGCCGCTGGCCTTTGCATGTTTGTCTCTGCTCAGTGGGAGATGGCCCGCGGTAACACCTTCGGCTACTCTGCGTTGAGCGCCTATGGTTAGTGACTGACACGATTCTCGACGTAGAAGCTGTGATATGAGGCTAATCACTTGCCTAGCTGTTTTCTATGGTGGTTACGGCGTCATCCTGTGCCCATCGCTTGGTGTTCTTGAGTCGTATGGCGGGCCGACGCCCGAGTATCACAACGCTTTGGGATTCTATGTTTTGAGTAGGTCTCGATTGGTGCTCATGATGATCCAACAGCTAACCTTCATGTAGTTTGGGCAGTCTTGACACTGTTTTTCATGCTTGGATCAGCTCCTATGTAAGGACTCTGCCATTCTCTGATCTCCAGGGCGCTGACAAACTTTAGTAATCTTGTCTCCTTTGGCATCTTTACCACTATCTTCTTCTGCTTCACCCTTGACGCGGCCTCCAACTTCGCCCACGCTGATGGAAAGGCCGAGGTTGCAAGGAACCTCATGAAGGCCGCAGGTGTCTTTGGCTTTGTCTCCGGTCTTTTGGGATATTACAGCTGTGCTGCCTCTATGTGCGCTAATGCGCTTCCATTTGAGCTGCCTTGCGGGGATACGTCAAGATTCTTCAAGAAGACTCACAAGCAATTGTGATTCCTTGTAGGGGGGTATCATAGGGATTGGGAGAGAAATAATATATGTGATCAAAAGGTTTTATGAATAGAATGATGTCAAGTTTGATAAGGCCACCGAAACCTATAGAACGACTCTGATCGAGCATTAATGACCGAATCTTCTTGACATTTTTCTGTTTATTCTCCTTGATTCAATTCCAATTTCCATCGACATCAATCTTCCTCTTGACGATGAGAGACTTGATGTTAAAGTCAGAAAGGATCCTGGGGCAGGTAAAAAAAAACTTCTGACTTCTATCTTAAGTAATGAAAAGACTTAGGTAAACAACTTGTTATAAACTTGGATAATTTTAGTATATATTAGTAGACCTTTAGACTAGTCTTCTTAGCACCTTAATTCCTAGTTAGAAGTTTTCTTATATTAGGTCTGCTATATAACTTACTTAATAAGGCCTAGTTAAGATATTGTCTTAAGTACTTATAAGGGCAGTAATAGTAATTAACGTAGTTGATAAGCAAG
>NJCR01000359.1:0-26487 GCA_002234235.1 Fusarium hostae
CTATTTTCGCTCAATGCAATAACTTAATCTCCTGGTAGGTTATATTCTCAATACTAATTAGCAAGATGATATTGGCCTGAATCAATAATAAACGGCAGGATTGATTGACCTTCTGCATTAATCGCCTAAATTGCAGTAATCTATTTATAATTTCCAGGCTAGACTTTTTTCGGCATCTCTTGCCTTTCTAAGCTTATAATAACCATCCTGGGCTCAATTATGCCCATTATAAAGCCAGTCTTATTAAAATTCCATATATTATCTAATTAAATACTATATTTCGCGATTGTATTCTCTATGAGGTAAAATCAGTCATAAATAATAATTAGATCTTTACATTTGGCTTTCTGATAGTTATATCTCTAAAATTAATGCATTATAAGCTATAGTTATCGCTAGATAAAGTTATGAACCTAGAGCTTGCCAACTGGTGATGCATTGTGATCAGTAAGTAGAGAATTAGCCATTTTTTCAATAAAATCGCGCCATAGGGGAAATCCTTATGAATCTAGATCAAGAATAAATTGAACTATTATCTGCTCCTCTAGATCAGATAGATTCCGTGACTTTATAGTGGTATTGCGTGTTGATTGAATTCCCTTCTGGCGGCGACCTAAGGTGCAGCGATTGATTTGATATATAGTTGCTGCCTTTTGGACACTTAATTTTAGGTTATTTTGAAGGGCTTAAAGNNATTTTTGGCTCACTCGCTTATAAAATACGTTACGGTCTTTTCAAAAAGAACTTCTTCTGAGCTACCAAAACTGGACAGAAATACTCTATTACCATGCGACTATGTTTAGTCATGTCATCAAAAAGGGCGCTGATTACTCAGACGGATTACTCAACGTCCATAACGTTTCGTAGGATTACTCAATTAACTCTCATGGCGCTCCGTTGATACCAAACAAAACCGTTAATACTTCAGAACACTCGTTAGGGACGTAAAATGCTTATAAATTAAACGTAGGTCAGGAGCATTTGACAGGATCGCAGAATCATAGAATGAAGGTATAAGAGTATTATATCTCAAAAGAAAACGCCGACATTCAAGCTGCCTTTCATCATAAGTCATCATGCGGTGCCTTTATGTACTCATCTTTTCCGTTGGCTCTCTCCTCTGCGCTGCTTCAGAGCCCTTCTCGGTGCCAAATGTCAATGCCACCTTTACTAAAACCCCTAAGCCGTTTCAGATTCATGTTGATCAAAACTTTATTGAGGATACCAGGCAGCGCGTTGCTCATACCAGAACATCATTGTTTATGAATGTGACGAGCGATGGCCCCGGTGCTCAGAATTTCACAAGCGTTCGTGACATCTGGGTCAATGAGTATGATTGGAATGTTACAGAAGCATCTATCAACAAGAGGTGAGGGTTGTATAGACAGAAAATCTGACGATGACTTGCTAATGATATGCGAAGATTCAAGCAGTTCACGACTATTGTTGAACCCGAAATCAACAATATCACTCATTCGGTACCACTGCACTTCGTTCATCACCGCTCACCGAGGTTGGACGCCATACCGTTGCTGTTTATTCACGGGTGGCCGGGGTCCTTCCTTGAAGTCGGCAACATTATCGGAAATCTGACAAATCCACCAAATGCATCTGTACCAGCATTTCATGTTGTGGCACCTTCGATCCCAGGTTTTGGATTCTCTCCCGCGCCTACGCAGCCAGGCTTTGGTCCCGCCGCCGCTTCGTATGCCTTCAACGAGCTGATGCTCCAGCTTGGCTACTCCAGATACGTCATTCAAGGTGGAGATTTTGGTGGTGTCATCCTTCGCTACCAAGCCCATCTTTTTCCGAAGCATGTTATTTCGGCACTCAGTAATTTCTGGATTGTCCAGCCCGGGAATAATGACCTTCGACGACTTGCAGAGGGAGAAGCTACTCCCGATGAGGTTGCATATATCGAGATTATAGAGAAATACGAGAATCAGGGATCAGGATACAGATTGATAATGTCGACGGAACCGCTTACCCTCGCATTTGGTATGACGGACTCGCCACTTGGTAATGCCATGTGGATGTACTCCACTATGAAAAGGGTCATCGATCCGGCTGTCATGGCATGGACTCCCGAGGAGATCATTACTTGGTCGATGATGTATTGGATCCAGGGTCCGTATGGCGGTATGCGCTTCTATAAGGAAGTTCAAAATGATGGGGGTTTTGAAACACTCGACTTTGGCACCCTGCCCCTGGTAGAAGTTCCAGTCGCTATCAGTCAATTCCCTTATGACTTGACTTACCGTATGCCGCTGGAATGGGCGAAGCGAGGAGGAAATGTTCTGAAGAGAACTGTGCACAACCGTGGGGGCCATTTTGCTGCTTATGAGGTGCCTGATCTGCTGCTCCACGATATCTGGTCATGGTTTGGAGATAAGGGAGCTTCAGGAACAAAAGCGTTCAACTAATCCATCGATTAATGAGTTGAGCCTCCATAGCCCTCAAGATCTCAGATAGATGGTTACACCATCATCGAAATAGAATTGCTAGATTATTACCGCTATTGATAGAGACATATTTTGTTCTAACATCTCACTGTCGTGCAGAGTTGACATCTACTAGCTACGATGAGGCAAGACGCGCAATGTGGACGCCAGCTTCCAGCTGTACCATTCTAAATAACACACCCTAACAACACATTCCAGTCAGCATACCACTTTAGTCACCGCAAGCACTCGAGGTAAAGTGCGTGATGCAAGTATGAGCTGTCAGGTCTATCAACTCAAAATAACACTCTCAAAAACACACTTCAGGCAGCATACCAACAAGCGCTCGAGTATCCATTCAAGCTGCCCTCAATGATACCCCAGTCATGAAGCACAGCTAGATATACACCTTACTTGCATAGCTGATTCCTCCCTTGGAGATATTTTCTCTATAAATATGCACCAGCTTACTGAAACATGCCTCATTATGCGAGATTGAAAGTTCAGATTTGATAGAAGACTGTTGTTTTGAAGCGGATATAATAGAAGTAGACAATATTAGAGAGGAGAAGGCTGCCCAAGTTTCATTGATCTTAATATAGTACATCATCCGTCGTGCACCTTCCATAAACTACCATTTCCCCCGAAGCATTCTGATGTTGCCCTGTTATCAGACTGTCTACCATAGCCCGATATTGGTCATTTCTAGCTATCTTCTATCCAAGGAGCATCTACCAGTCTTGGTAAATTTATATCAAGGTCTATCTCGGCGCTAAACGCTTGATATGCAACAAAAGATAATTCCGTCCTAGGCCTACGTAGCGAATTTGCTGAGCGCTCGTAGCTTAGCACCGTAGAAGAATAATACCCACATGCCAAAGATGCCAATGACGCTTAGACCGCCAAGAAGGCTTGTGCCCTTAGCAAAGCCAAGATTGTTGTAAAGCGGATGAGCAAATAGAATACTGCCGCTGGCTAAGGCACTTCTAAAAAAGTCGTTGGCTGCGAACAACGAAGCGGCATATTGAGGGTAGGTCATGGGAATATAAAGGAATACTACCTGTAGCACGGTGAAGATCGAACCAGCATAGATTGTGACTCCAATGACTGGCACGATCCAGTGTATGGAAACACTGGCCGTCCAAGCAAATATGAACAGGCCAATAGTCGGGCCGAAGCAGGCAGCAAGTCCAGGTGAGAGTACCTCCTCCTGTTGGGCGATACCAGACTTCTTCATCCGTGGTATGAGCACATAATACAGGTACAAGCCGTAAAGAATGATAGCCAAGATGCATCCAACGGCGATACAGATGAAAACAAGGCCAACCTCACCAAGAGACATGCCATAATAAACAGGAAAGACTAATGGGAAGACCTCGAAGTCTACATGGTCAGATGCACATGCAGAACAGAGACACAGATTACTTACAAGAGTAGTATATGGCATAGAGAATAGCGGAATATATCTGTACAAATAAAACAGCTGGATCTTTGATGGTGATCTCCAGGGGCTTGATCAAGGCATCTACAGCTATCCCTGAGACCGTAAGATGTGCCTGGTCGATCTCGCTCTGGGACTGTAGCCTCTGGCTGCCCGCAAATTGGCGCAGCATTTGGGCTCGTCGAAGGAGGATGTTAGGGGGGCCTGTTTCTGGCATGCAAACGAAGAGAGCAATTAGAACTGGCCCTGAGACCCAAATGGACTCATATAAGGACCAGCGCCACCCCTTTGCTGTAACGGCGTACGCACTGATCAAAGGGCCAAGGGATGCTGCGAAGCAGTCAGAAAACGCGAATAAAATCAAAATATGACGGAATGCTTACGGCCACAAGACATAGCACCAACCCAAGCAATCATAGCAAGGGGCATATGTATCATGCCATACATATCACCTAATGACGCACCACCTGAAGCCAGACATGGAGATCCGAAGAATCCCTGCAGAAACCGCAAGACGATGAGTCCAGCGAACGATCCAACTAAAGCTGTTGGAATGGAAATGACAATAAAAATGCCGAATGTGATAATGTAGACTGGGTTTCGACCAATACGAGGGATTTCTCCGAGGGGAGAGAATAGCAATGGACCTATGCCGTATCCCAGAACGTACATAGCAAGACCGAGCGTTGCTTCGAGATTGCTGACTCCAAATTTCTCCATGACTCCCTCTGTTGAGGGTGAGTATATAGCTGAGCTCAGATATACAACAAAAGTGTAGAAGCAGATAATCAAGCCAACGAGGGCACGGCGAAGGCTAGACCAGTTCTGCGGGTTGGCGGGATCTTGATCCGAGTACCAATCAACTAGAATGACCCCGTTCTCGGTAACCTTGGGCGTGGCATCAATATTCCCGTCAGCGTCGATCCCTTTAATCTCGATATCTGGGCCTTCAATGGTATTCTGATCGGATGTTGCATTGACAATGGTCGAAGGGGTTTCCGTCCCAGTGTGACATGTATGTCGGAGATCGGCATTGCTGAGTAGGTGATTCCAGGCAGCAGGAAGCTCAAAGTCTGGACGTTCTTCTGGATATTTGAAAAGGCGATTGTTGGTAAAAAATCGGAGGATCTGTCCCAGAGGCGCGTCTCGGATAGTGTCGTGAAGAGAATCGACGGCACCCATGATTATTGTATGGCTCCTAACTTGGGCTTCGGGGGATATGTTGAGGTGCAGATCAATCGCAGTTGCGAAATTCAAAGAATAGCTAATAAAGAACTTGATATTTTATTATTCTTATAATTCATACGCCATATACAATATCCTCTTGATGTACACCGGCTTTATGTAACGCTATCCGAGTTTTTAACGTTAAAGCCCATCAATTTCCCATTATTGTTAGTCACGGTCATACAAAAAGACGCAATTTAGATGGGAGTAAATCTACCTGAATTTGGTTTAGAAATTAGGACCAAGGCTGGGCGAAACTGACTAATCGATCAACGGGCGTCCCCTATATCCGATCATTGTCGGATATCAGGTGCAACAAACAGGAACCGAGCTATAAGCGGATCCCAATTACACCGTTATAACGTGGAGGGATTATCAATCCGTGACAGTCTGCTGCTATATAAACCAAAGCTTGCAGATCAATCGTAAGTTAATTGTGAGATAGACATAATCATAGGCTAGATATCTGAGAGCACCATGGTGGCAGGAATGGGTAGCCATAAAAAGGGCGCTGTGACAAAGAAATGTACGCGCCGAACTAGAATCTCACAAGTCTCCTTCATCAAACACTGAATCATCCGGCAATTTCACTCCTTGGTCTTTGAGGTGTCTTCCTGGCTGTCACTCGTCAAGTCAATGTACAGTTTCGCCTTTGGATCTGCAGAAGGAGATGAACTCATGTCACTGTGATCTTTAGGAGGCTGGGGAGACTTTCGAGATCTTGGTTGGGCAAACTTTCGTCCCGGGTGCCACGTTGGCTGACCGGGTGGCGATCGGCCGGCGAACACAGGTGACCCATTGAGTGTAGCCTCTCCTGGCCGCTCAGGGTGCGAACTTGCACGTGGTGAACCTGAACGTTCAGAGCCAAAATTGAAACCAATTACATTCCCCACGGTTCTCGGCTTCGGGGTCTCGTCGTTGGACCCCTCAGATGGCATATTTGGCCTTTCAGAACCCTGGTTACGACTTGATTCGGCCTTTGGCGTTTCGGGATTACTTGGAGGTCTCCATACGAGCGTTGTGTCGTTTGAAAAGGATTGAAATGAAAAGGCTGAAGTAGAAGCTACAGAAACGGCAGCCTCAGACCGAGCATCTTCATCATATAGGTGAGCGTCTGAGGGTGATCTTGATCGTGATTGAGACTTTGTTGGATTGTAGTCAGAATCATCCGGATCGTCATTATCGATCTCTGGTAGCTGAGTCTCTTGCGTTGAATTAGAGCTTTGTATTGTCTCTTCGCGCTGACTCCGGAGAGGCAATTGTGCTGTTGCTTCAACTCGGTGAAGGGCTTCGACTTTGGTAGTAACTGTAGCGCCATTCGTAACAATGACCTGCAACCTTTCCGTTACCGCTTTCTCGATTTGACTGGAAATGAATTCTCTCTCCGTGGAGCATATCTGATGCATAAGCATACCAAGGAACAGCGGCGTGACCTTTTTATGCGCCATATCATCTAATTCCATCCCTACAGGGGCATCTAGTATATCCCGAACTATGGGCAGGACGAGTCTTCGCTGTTCAATATTCTTCTGACGAAGTCCTTGTGATTTAGCCGTCAGGAGTAGATCCTCCGCCCTGCCTGTCTTTTGCTCGATGTGTATATGTTTCCACTGCTCGATAAATGAGGAGATTAAGGGCTTGAAGACTCGGGTTGCCCACGTATGTGCATTATCAATTATCATCTGAAACGCCATGATGTCGGTGAGTCTTGTAATGTCGCCTTTCCAGATCGCTCGCATGATCTATCGACGTCAGTATAGGGTTTGATGGTGTATGGGCTAGTGACTGCAACACGTACGTAGCCTTCTTTCCGCCTCCTTGTTAATACTTCGTCTGTATCCCTTCGGCTGCATGGCGCATCAAAGTCTTCGGCGAAATACATGACCCATACTGTAACAAAAGGCCCAACAGTGGTAATTACAGGGATTGGGGGGATATGTGCGTGTCTGGGGAGCTTAACAGCATATTGAGCCGTCTGCTGGATCAGACTGACGGCACAAGCCGCAGCATTGGCGGCCTGGCAGTTGACAACGCGTTCGAGTCCCTCATTCTGATCCTTCTCTTTCTTATGCTCTACTATAAGCCATGGATAACATCGGAGGTTGGCCTCCAATGGGGACTTCTCGAAGATGCGAAACGGAGCCGGTTCAAGGCCAAACTTGTTCAATGCTTGAAGGGTCGACCAGGCAAAAGGCTCCATAGCCCGGGAGTCCTCAGCTTGACTCCATTGCCGAGCTTTGGGATCCACCACTTTTGGGAGTCCACTGTTGTTGTGATGGTGATAAATCGGCAGGAAGAAAGCTTGATCGGGTTTTGGGCATTTTACTGGCCTTAATCGCGAGGTTGTTGCCTTCTGCTCGGGTTCGAATAAGGTCCAAAGTTGATCACTACTTCTGTCCATCTTGTTAGATATTAATGTTGGACAAGACTTGGTGGTAGGCATACCTTATCACCTGATCGTAGTAGTACTTGCTTCGTGATACTCTTGGAATTTCGGTCAGCTGCAATTATGTAGGTATTGTACTAAATAACTTGCCTTCTTGAATCTTCCTTCGATATCGAGAGGGAGTCGGTAAGCTGATCGAAAAAATGCCTTTTGAACATATCCTGCCACACTCTTTCGTCATAGCCCCCACCGACTTTGCTAACAACTTCATGCTGAATCCTCTCTGCTGCTTTACGAATTGGGTCTGGATTCTGGCCTTGCTCCATCATTTCCGCAATGATTGTATGAAAAGAATCAATTTTCCCATTGGCAAGGCAAGAAAAGTCCATCAAACACCTTTTTACGTCTTCCACATGCGGTGGTAGCACAAAGCTCCAAAGCGGAGGTTTTGCTTCATCATAAAAGATATTGGTTTGGCCAAGATCGTAACGGTTCCAGGACATATTGAATAGGTTGTTCGTACAGAAGGTGGAGGGAGGGAAATGAGGGAAATAAAGCAATTGAGACACTTGGAACTATTACGGAATCACCCACCATGGTGCCCAGGACCAACACCTGGTCACGCGTGAGGGGAATTCCGGCTTGCTTCCGTTGCACAATCGATCTGCAGCGGTTGGGGGCCTTCGGGTGTTTTCCCATTTTATTTGCTCAGTTTAGCCAGGCTGTTGGTTGACCCTTGTAAAACTTCAACCAACTGCATAGCATCCTGCCTCAGGTCGTCACCCGCGTGGTTTATGTTGTATGATATGTGGAGACAGATGCAGGCTTTCTCACATATGGAAGGTCTTCCAATTATACTCTATCCACAAAACATTGCGCAGTGCATGCAGAAGGGTCGCAGCCCATCAGCGGGCCAACATTGCCCCAGAAGCTATTATGACTATTCACTTAATGAGTGGCCCTATTACGAGAGTCACAGACAATGAATGAAAACGTTGCTATTGGACGGGACCGGTATATAATTATTTGTAGCTTTGTCAAACTCCGGGCAAGCAGGTTTGCATTCTTCATCAATACAGTTCAAGACTCGTCAATCGGAGACAAACCGGATTAAAGTGAAGAATTACTCAGGAACTGGATGAAGCTTATCTTCAATCTTTATGTGGGAAGATTTGTGAAAGGCTTATTTGGATGATACCTCCCGCTTCTGCCTCATCCGTGTGATAAGTAGCATTTCTTACGGCATACCTGAGGAAAAGGAACTCCTGGTCTGCTGCACTAGGAGCATTAAATGGCCCCTAGTGCTGGGAATCGATTGTTGAAGCACCATGCTCTGCCACGTAATATCTCGTATACCCAAAGCAGCACTCCTTCAGCCGTTCATGAATCTCGGCTTGTGAATTGCCAGTACCGCCCGATTCTATTGCGATTTTCTTAAGTCCACTGTCTTTGAGAAGGAAATCCCTCACTGACTCGTGCATGAACTGAACCTTTGCATCCTGTTTCGCCCCGATGATCTCAATAAGGCCCTTTGACGAGCTCAAAATGAAGTTGCGAATGACATCTTCTTGGATTTCATGCCGATCCCACGTAAACATGCTGTTGCTTTCCGTATATAAGCGAATTGCGAAATAAAGCTGCTCTGGCTCTAATGGGTTCCCTTCAAAGAGGACCCATTGTATGCATAATATCAACTCATCCTTGTTCAGATCATCTCTGGTGAGAATATCTCGATACAATTCGTGCAAGTCCCTTGAAATCTCTTGAAGTGTTTGTTTCAATTCGTGTATGCGCCCTTGATCATACTTCTGTTGGAGACTGCCAATCATAAGAACAACCCATATGAAGACGCCAGACGCCTTCGCCTTGATATCATCCCGAACTTCGTTGGCGAGCTTGCTGTCGCCAATTTCTAACTCATTATCGATGTAAGAAACAATGTCCTGCTCATGTCCCTCTTGGTGCTCCAGAACCAGCTCCATCTTCTTAGACATGGTGATGTTGGGATAGTGTCTGCTCGCCAGACATACCTGGAGTCTGAATCCTCCTCCCACATTCAAATCCCCTAAATTCTTGAAAGACGACAACATGGACCGTATGTTTGACTCATTGCATTCATCCAGGGCGTCTATGAAAACAACCACTGAAGCATCTCCAAGGCCTTCTATCGTTTGCTCAAACATTGTTCTCAGCTCCTCGATACTCCAGTCGGGAATTCTATCAGTTGTTGACACCAATTTGCTATCAATGATAAGTGGTTGCATCTGCTTAAGAATTTGCAGCAGAAGGGATCTGTACATGCCGATGATAGACCTTTCCAGTAGTTCTCCTCGCGCATTAAAAAAGAAGGAGAGGATGATATTGTCTTTCATCTTTATGCGGGCATTGCTCAGGAGGGATTTCATCAAGGTCGACTTGCCTGCACCGGGTTTTCCTTTGATCCACAAGAAACCATGATGTTCGTGAATTTTATTAGGGTCAAGCCAGTCGAGGTACTCTGGACTTCTTGGAATCCATTTGCATGTTCCTGGATGTGCCCTTCTGATACTGTCATGGCGAGCGTTTATTTGTGGAAATTCCAAAGACTTGATCAGACTCTCATAGCGTGACTTACGGTCACTATGGTCTGCTTATTCGGCGGCATTTAGTTTGATATAATACAATCGTCAAGAGACGTCGAGCGAAATTTGACAAGAGGAACAACGAACCTTGATCTGGACTACCTGACTCGACGGCACAGCATCCAAAATAGTTGTTGTGAGTTATGGTTTGGGCTGTGTCTCTGCAAGTGAGTGATTTGTTGCCTAGGTCGACAGTATGCCCGATGATAGAGCTCGCGAATTCTGAACCACCTTGATGTAAATGTGGTGGCGCTGACATATTTAAAAGCCAAGCGGGCTGTTTGATGCACTTGAAGCTATGGTTCACACAGCAGGCCAAACAAATTCAAAATTGCCGAGATACTAATGTGCCGGAGTACTACATGAGTCTGGGATCCGGGTCCAGCGAGGAGCTGATTTTAGGATCAGTCTCTGGGTGCTTGACCAATCACAGCTATTTATCCACATCAATAGCCCGCTATTTCCTTGAATCGGAAACGCATGCCAGGTAAGTTCTTCATTGGATGGGAGAGCCTGCGGGTAACAGCGTCTTTGTCACAATCACTGGACCAGCATATGCAGCCACAGAGACCTGTCACCAACGCATGAAGGGCCATGACCAATCAATGGCTTGCGGCAGCTCGGGGACATTTCCAATTTTATCTCTTGAGATAAAAAAGGGTTTTTAAATAGGTTTTGTAGCCTCTGTTCAAGCATGACGCTTCAATATCTGTTGTCATTGATCAACATTAACCAGCCAGGAATGCCTGCAATGGCGGGGACTCTAAGCGGCAATGAAGTTGTATGGGTGACAACTGGCGACTGAGGTCCCTAGCAAGTAGTTACCCCACATTTCTGACACGTACGCTCAAGGAACTATGTATCTATCAGCTATTGGTGAAATGTAATGATGCCTGATGTTTGCGACGCTCAGCCAACGCCATCACGCAAGCCTCGCTAAACTTGTTCCTAATCATTGAGTAGAGTCGACATCTTGTCAATTTCATTGTTGCATCTTTTGCCTTCTATTCTAGTCCCAAGCTGTGTAGGGTAACGTCGCCCCCCTCGTTCTCAACATGACCAGCCGCGAACGACCTTCGAGCCGAGAGGACTTCACAGTCGCTCTCATTTGCGCCCAGCCCCTCGAATTCGACGCCATATGCATGGTAATCGATGAATTTTGGGACGAGCAAGGCGATCAATACGGAAAAGCCCATAGTGATCGGAACACATATGTCACTGGTCGTATAGGGCGGCACAATGTTGTTATCACCTTGCTCGGAAAAGGCAAGGTCAATTCTTCAATTGCCGCCACAGACCTACGGATAAGCTACCCAAACATCCATCTCTCCATATTGATAGGAGTCTGCGGTGGCATTCCAGAAGCAGGAGGAAAGAAGATTTGTCATGGAGACGTGGTGATAAGCGATACCATTGTTCAGTATGACTGCGGCCGCCAGATGGATGACCAGTTCGTCCGCAGGAAAACCTCAGAAAAGGATCCAGGAAACAAAACTGTCCGAAATCTCCTTGAAACCCTGAACACATTCTTGGGTAAGAGGCGACTTCTCAAAGGCTGTGCCACCTTTTTGGAGGAAATTGAAGTGACTGCTGCTCGGTCCGGTCAGGCAGAAAGATATAAAAGCCCATATGCAAAAATGGCGCAACCGTTGGTTCTGGCAGGACACGAAGATACTCACATGTTTGAGCTTCCAACACCTACTATCCACTTCGGAGCAATGGCTTCTGGAGATACAGTGATGCATTCTACTGAGCACCGCGATCGGATTGCTGCTGCTGAGAATGTCATAGCGTTTGAGATGGAAGGTGCTGGCGTATGGCAAGAACTGCCGTGTATCATTGTCAAAGGTGTCTCTGGCTTCGCTGATGGTGAGAAGACTGAGGATTGGCAGGAATATGCAGCCGCTATGGCCGCCGCAACATCGAAGGCTATCTTGGAGAGGTATATTCACACCGATACAAGGGGCACCTCTGCGCCAGTTAGCTCCATGATAGCGAGACAACACGGATCTACCTTCAATGGGACTCTAATAACAGTAGAGGATGTTAGTCAGGGCAATCAGATGCGTGTTTCATCGGCCCAGCCGCCTAGAACCTATGAGCAAGGGGGGTCAATATTTTCGACTAATATTGAGTCTAGTAATAGTGTACGTCAAGGCAACGTCATGGAATTCTTCTAGAGTCTAGACGTCTTGAGCAAAAAGAAAAATTCCATACATGTGTTCATAGCACCATTGGACGAGAACCCTGTGACTCGGAGATAGCAACACTTTCTAACAATCTACTAAATGTCTCGGGAGCAAATGAAATGCTATCTACCGATGCTCATTATGAGAGACCCCGTTACCGATGCATCAGGAGGCCCTTTTTGGATGATCTCATACCATGTGTGAAACAGTAGATGTTAACTGGCTTATAGGGACTGATATCTGCGGACATTCCTACCGCTCGAGTTGGTAATGCATAGAATCCTCCATGCTGGCGGTCAACGGAATGCCGACTCCATGTCTCATCTTGCCAGAAGTAATCTACTACCCGCGGCCGGAGATATTTAATTGACCAGCAATGGCTATTGGCAGCCTCGTTTTGGGCCACTGTCTCTGACTGATATTCTCTGGAAAGTTGAAGTCCATGTCAGAGCAACGTAGAGATACAGTACAAACCCACTAAGCCCGGGGATCTCGGTATTTGATTAGCTCAAAGGTCCTTTGACTATGTCTGACCATTTAATGACGTGGTGTAGTCAAATGTAGGTGAGATTGTTCGCATCGACTCCCTTTTTCAGGTGGCCGGCTTTAACGGACTTAAGGATTTCGCGGCGTTTATCGCGACTACCTCCGTTGTAAAATTGATAGTGATAGCAGAATAGAGTGGACCTATTCCTGTTTATTATCTTATTAAATACGAGGCGTACAGAAGAGTTCTAAAAATGCTGGTGCACGTTAGCCTTGTTGTATAATCTGACACAACCTGCAATTTGGGGTTGCGCTTTGGAACGAACCCCTTAGATCTTGCGATCGACTCACCTTTTGAACCATACGACACAAAGACATATCTCAATCGTCACATAATTCTTACTAGATGAGATACAGCGAAACGAAGATGGCCACAGACAAATCGACGACCGTGGGCCTCGACGAGGAGAAGCAGACTTCCGAGTCGAGAGTCCCGTCCATTGTGACATCCTCAACTGCCAACGGCATAGAAACGCCACAAGTCCGCGACACAGATGCGAATAAGGATCAAGAAAAGGGCATGAGCGAGGCAGAAAACCCTGTTGAGTACCCGAAAGGCTTGGAAATGTTCTTCATCATGCTTGCGCTGGTGCTCAGTATCACTCTCTGCTCTCTCGATCAGGTAAGCTCAACTGTTTCCCTGATTTGCTGTTATTGACTTAAACTTTAATCTTAATCAAGACCATTGTTGCAACTGCTGTCCCCAAGATTACCGACGAGTTCGGCAGACTACAAGATATCTCGTGGTACGGCTCAGCATATTTCCTCACCCTCGGAGCCTTCCAGTCACTCTGGGGGAAGATCTACAAGTTCTTTCCTCTGAAATCAAGCTTCCTGGTCTCTATACTTATCTTTGAACTTGGGAGTCTGATCAGCGCCGTCGCTCGAAACTCAACGACTGTGATTGTCGGACGTTCTATCGCTGGCTTGGGCGCCTCGGGTGTTGCGCCTGGAGTATACACGATTCCTGCTTTTATTGCCGAGCCCGAGAAAAGAGCTACATACACGGGTTTCATCGGATTGTCGTATGGTATAGCTGCTGTTGCTGGGCCACTTATTGGTGGAGGGCTAACAGATGGGGCGAGCTGGAGATGGTGAGTACATGCTCTTGCGATTGCTGTCCCGACACAGCTATCTGTCTTTTATGCGACGGAGGTGAACTGACCATCTCTCTTTAGGTGCTTCTACATCAATCTGCCAATTGGTGGTCTAGCCGTCCTCGTCATCTTGCTCACCTTCAAGACTCCCGCAGGGGTAAAGGTCGTCGACGCTACACTCAAGGAAAAGCTTTTACAGATGGACTTTCTAGGCACAGCGCTTGTGATGGGCGCATCATTATCGCTACTTCTAGCTCTTCAATATGGTGGCGTGGCCCATGCGTGGAACTCCAGTGTTGTCATCGGCTTACTCGTCGGCTTTGTTCTCATGATCATCGCACTGATAGGAGTAGAATTCTGGCTGGGGGAACGCGCCATGTTGACACCACGGCTCATTCGCCAGAGGACCGTTTGGGTCAACGCTGTATGGGGCTTTTTCTTTGCTGGAGCATACTTCATCACGCTTTACTACCTTCCTATCTACTTCCAGAGCATTGATAACCAGAGTCCGATCGGCTCGGGTGTACGGAACATTCCTCTCATCGGTTTGTTCAGCGTTGCGACATTTGCGTCTGGCAAAGCTATCACAAAGACGGGTACTGCAGCTCCATATTTGGTGGTTAGTTCTATAATCGTCACCGTTGCGTCCGGCCTGTTCTATACCCTCGACATTGGGACCTCGACAGGCAAATGGGTTGGGTATCAGATCTTGGCGGGCTTCGGATATGGTATTGGTCTGCAGGTTCCTGTTGTCATTTCACAGGCGTTTGCTGCGCCCAGTGACATGGCTCCTGTGACTTCGATCATTATATGTGAGTACTTCCATTCTTTTCTCCAGACGTCTTCGTCTTCGATTCCTTTGATTCATCGCCCCATCAGCTGACGTTTCGTTTCACCATTATAGTTGCTCGAACCCTCGGTGGAACATTCCTGATCACTGCTGCGCAATCTGGCTTCATCAACCAGATCATCCACAAGTTGTCCAGCACTGCGCCGACCGTTGATCCCGCCTTAATCACGGAAACTGGTGCCACTACCCTGCGACAGAATTTCTCCGGTGCCGAGTTGGATGGTATACTACATGCTTATGCTTGGGGTATCAAAGTTGCTTTCGCGATTACTATCGCTGCTTGTGGGATCACTGTTATTACGAGCTTGTTTACCAAGTGGACCAATATCCACGTCAAGAAACCAAGCCCATAGAAGACTCTCGACATTGCGTATGGTGAAGGGGATTTCTCACTGGTTTCATTTCTGGCCAGACTACTCATCTGAGGGAGGGTGGCAGCGGGAATTGTTGAAGTTATCGTAGCTTGCTACCTTATACATGGATATTGAGCGTGTTCAGTTGATCAATGTCGTGGACAATGCAAAGTATTGGACAAGACTAATATGAAGTACGTGGCAAACACACAAATAAAGCAATTGATATCAACATGTGTCCCCCTTAGAGGCTATGTACTCCCAAAGAGCGCTCTGGGACATTATGCGTGTTACGTTCTCCCCATCCGACTCATCGCCATCCCATGGAGACGAAGACGTCATCACCTCGAACTCCCAATGGTCGCCACCTTGCCTAAAGGCCTCTTCCCAGCACTCTTGATGTTCTTTCTCCGTCGCAAGAGAACATCCATAGAAAACACGCAGCATTTTGGGGGCTAATGTCTTGATATTCTCAGTCCGATCTTTCCAGTCATTATCCAACATTTTCTCAGTAACAACGTCGAGTCTGTGGCCAGCCCAAGAACCGACCCAAATTGGCCAAAAGTCGAGATACATTGGTCCGTAGGCTGGGTCTTGACACGCGTCTGAGAGACCTTCATCAGGAAATCCCCGGAAGCTTTCGAGCTTCTCCCAAGACCAGGCCTTCTTTCTGTAGTCTCCTCTCCAACTGATGACCCATAGGAGAAGAATATCCAGTGTTAGCCACTTATGGCCTGGCAGCGAAATAGTGGCCTCGTCATCAGATGTGACTTCTGCTTCCATTCTTATGTACTCTTTATTTGTTAGGTTGCGCAAAAACCACTTGCTTCCAGCTTCAAGGTTGAGAGTCGGTAAACAAGCCTTCATGGGGAAGTAGAGTCTTTCTGGGATACCAGCCGCTTTATGCTGCTTTAGGAATGCCTCTGGGTATGAAGAGTCGTAGGGAAATGGTATTCTCTCGTAATTGTCCACAGATTCGTCGAACCAGATCTTCGCTCGAGTTTTCAGTCGCTTATCCTGTGAGCCAGTTTACTCAGACTCCCTCTAAGTTCTGTGTGGTGATNNAATGCCTGACCAATTGCTACAGCATGAATGCTAATAAGAAGATAACTTAAAATATGACTCTTCTGCCTCCCTTCCAGGGGTATAAGAAGCTCCAATGCGTCCGCCAAGAAGATCCCTCATTATCTCATCAGGGGTTGCTTTGGGCAACATGTGTTGTAACGCTTTGGGAAGTACTTGAAGTTTATGACCAGCGCAAATTATTGGAGTGTTGACCCAGGAATATTCATTCCTCCACCGGATGTAACCACTTGTTGCCCATCTGATGGCATGGGACCAGAGTGTTTGCGAGCACAAGGCCAAAGCCATAAAGTCTTCTACTTTGAGGAGTTCAGATATTGCTCCCAGAAGCTCGGCGGGAAGCATCTCTAGACGGGTTTGTCCCTGTAACTGCTGCAATGTCGATTAGGTGGATTGTAAGCCTGTCACTTCGTTCCAGCCGATCTTGACACTTTCCATTGAGTTACACAGAAACTTGAAAGCGTCGAAACTCAGATGATGTGTGCAGAAGTTCGAAGGGTTCATAGCAGAACCTTCCAAATCAAAGGACCGGCATTCTCATCCGCCGTTTCTTTTCAGGCGCGAAGAACATCCACCACTCCTCAAGGTCTGGGGCACAGATGTTTCCAGCGTCCCAAGGCTCTTCTCCGTGGAATCTGCGTCGCATTTTCGAGTTTGCTGAGAGGTTGGGGAAGAAGTCAGACTGTAAAAATGTTGGTGCCTGCGGCGTATATTGATGTGAAAATGACCTAGCCAATCAAAATCGTTAGTCTTCATGACTCATGAGGGCACCTAGTTTCACGTCCAGTAGGAAGATTACTCATACATCTAAACGACAGTTAGACATCTATGCAGGTCACCGAGGTACAAAACTACTCAGACACTTAATTTGTACTGCGAGAACTATATATTTCTTCGACTTGGAATGGAATTTTCAGATGGGAGACAGATCCACGCCCCGATTGCTCTACCAATTCCACCAATCGGACGCTATATCATAATTAGAGTAATTCGCCGGGGGTATATCGACTGAAGCTGCATCGCCACCATACATACTACACTAAGGCAGAGTGGAAAGATATCTCCTTGATGTACATCCATGTATCTTGGTTTTTTCCCTGGTTTAGGGAAGGTCTGTACCGTCAAAGTGCGAAGAAGCATCGAGATTGAACAAAGAGCTATTCCTTGTCTGCTAAGGTTAAGTATTACTCTTGAAAACATATTTATGCCTAAACAATCGTTATTAATTCTGCTTAGAGACACGTAGCCATCACCCCTGAAGGCTGTGTATACAAATAATACCAAGCAACCATTTTCTAAAGTATATAAGTTATGTATCTAATGTTGGAGTATGGTGACAAGGCAAAATGCTATGAATCTATCCTAATTCTCTCTGATAGTGAGATCTGTTATTATGTCGCCTGGACTCTGAAGCCACTTCAACAGCTTCTTCATCAGCACTTGCTTATCCATTGGCTTGGGGATATAATCATCCATCCCCTTCTCCAAGCAACGCTCCATGTCGCCTTTGAGCGCATAAGCAGTCATGGCAATTATAGGTATACGTATGCTACTATCACGTATCCAAAGTGTTGCCTCGTAACCATTCATAACCGGCATGCTGATATCCATGAGTATTAAGTCAAAGGCATTCGCCGCCGCGGATAGTGACGAAACAGCCTGAGCGCCGTCCGAAACAACGGTTACATCTTTGAATCCAAAGCCATGCAGCATTCCGACTAGGACCTTTTGGTTGATGATGTTGTCCTCAGCCGCAAGGATACGCTTTGTTGGTGAGATCTTTAATAACTGTTCCAGTTGCGTCGCAAGATCCTCGCCTTCTCGAACCTGCTGTTGGGGTAATTCACTGCTGGTTCCTGGTGGAGCGGTAATGGTTTCGGGCAGGCGGAGGCTGCTGAGCTTCTTTAACTTGAATGAGAACCAAAAGATACTGCCCTGACGTTCCGGGTTGGGTTTATATCCAATGTTCCCTCCCAGCAGCTCAACAAGTGATTTTGCAATTGATAGTCCAAGGCCTGTTCCCGGACGCCGCTTCTGGTACGGGGTGTCAAGCTGCGTGAAGGGTTTAAACAGCTCTTGCGCGTCGACTTCTGTCACGCCATGCCCGGTGTCCCAGACCTCTGTCTGTATCGTGTGACTGGTCTCGTCTTCAACAAGCATCGATACAGTCACCGAAATGTATCCCTTCTCGGTAAACTTTACGGCATTGCTGAGAATATTCTCAAAGATCTGGCGGTACCTCAAAGGGTCCCCTTCCGCCCATTTTGGCAAGTTTGGTGATAAGTTCAGTTTTAGAGATACTCCTGGTTGCACAGTAATCTGAACTCGACGCACAACCGATGTAATCACATTCGCAATATCCAGCCTCTCATTCTTGATGGGAAAGGTGCCTGCCGCAATTTTCGAGTAGTCGAGGATATCGTTGATAATGCGTAACAGGAGCTGTCCGGACTCTTGAATCATATTGGCCGTCTCCCGCTGCTCTTCAGTCAGGCGACTATCCAGTAGCAGAGAACAGGCAGATAGTACACCATGCATAGGCGTACGGATCTCGTGACTGATATTTGCTAGAAAATCATTCTTCAACTTGGTGCTCTCCTCGTAAGCAGCAGTCAGCCGCAGTTCTGCCTCTTTTCGCTCAGTGAGATTCCGGGTAACTTTGCCGAAGCCAACATGGATGTCGTTCTTGTAGATGGCCGTTATAACAACATTGGCCCAGAATCGACTGCCATCTTTACGGTAGCGCCAGCCCTCATCTTCGACCCTGCCTTCACGCAAGCAAATCTCGAGTTCTCTTTCGGGCTTCTGAGACTGGATATCTTCTTCGCCATAGAACGTCGAGAAGTGCTTACCAATGATCTCTTCCTTCTTGTAGCCCTTGTTTAGCTCTGCTCCAATGTTCCAGGTCATGACGTTTCCGCGAGTATCGAGCAGGAAGATGGCATAATCTTTAACAGCTTGGACGAGGATGCGGAAAGCATCGTCAATAGGCAGCCAGCTCTGTGTTATTTCGCCATTGACAGTTGTAGTGTGAAGCTCAGCCTTTTCCCATTCTATGACCAGGCACAGCAGCTCATCGCCTTTGTGTACAGGCGCGATACGCGCAGTCCAAGAAATGCCATTCGCGATAAAGGCCGCATGGCATAGACGGAGAGCTCGAGCCTCAAGTGCAGTTTCAATCGCGTAGACAAAGGGAATACGATCGAATCTTTCGGTCGGTGATCCGTGATAGAGAGCAGTGAAGAGGTCTTCATCGATGAGTTCCTCGCGCCTACGACCCCATGCCTCGAGCAAGCCGGCTGAGGCCCTTTGTATGCGATAAGATGGTGTGACCACAAGAGTGGGGACGGGCAAGAAATCGAGGATGTCGTTCATGGTGGGGACGTTAGCATCGAGTTCCTTGGCAAGATCCATGGGTCTCATTCGTAGCTGATCTAATGCACGGACTGGTCGCTCATACGACGTCTCTTTCATTAACGGACTTGATACCAGTGTCAAGTTGAGGAGAAAAGCCCCACGGCACAGGAGGAGGAGTTTTCAGCTCTCTGGCGCTAGCGTATCAGATCTCGATTATGATGTCAGAATTCTGTAATCTTTGCTGTTCTTTTTTTCATGGACGGAACCGTCAGGCTGGGACGCTTCTTGATTAGGCATAGGGCGCAATAAGAGACAAGTTTAGCCATAAACCCTCCCAAATTAATTACTAAACTCGAAGAAGATAGACCCGGTACAGCTGACGACATGATCAAAATTCTTCACCACAATCCAGCAGTCAGACCTTCAATCAATAATACCAGCTAGTATACATCCATGTATGAGAAGTATTACGACACATGCGGATCGTTCAGAATTTAAAGACTGCAAACAGCAAAACAGAGTTACCAAAAGCCCTTATGCCTATAAACTCCGAATTGTTCGCACAATCCTGTAAAGAAACAGATCTATAACCTATCTAATCATACTTGTCTATCTTCCATCCCTTCCATAGTCTACATGGATATAAATTGACATACAATACATCAGAGCTTTGCCCTGGCGTGCATAACTGGGCAACCACTTGTCTTGGCTACTTGCCCATATCCTGCATTACTTGAGACCGAGTCGCTCTTTTTCGGCGCACTCTTATACCCTCCCTTCTCATTGTCACTGTTTGTAATGTTCCCCTCTGCGTCTCTTGCTATTCCAAGCTCCAGCAGCTTGGCGAATGCCGCTTTGAAGTCGTTGAAGAACAATTCCTTATCTTCAGCATAAAGACGTACATACTTGGAGAACTCAGGGTCTGTTGTCAGAGCCATATCGGTTGGGAGCATCATCAACTCCTCGTCTGTGTCAGGATCAACAGAGGAGAACTGGGTAACACCAGATTCAGGAACTGTCTTCTCAGTCCATTTTTCGGACAACAGCAGGCGAAAATATTGATTCGAGAATCGTGTCGGATTATTGACCCATTTGCCCTCAAAGCCCGAGTTTTCCGTATGGCAGCGTCCAAGATTGTGTGCACCACTGAGGGCCACGATCTCACGATCATTGAATCCCATTCGGTAGAAAATGGTTCGGATATGGTCTGCTCCTTGAGCCGCATCAGGGAGACGGCCGCGAGGTGGAAGCTTGCTATCGTCTACAAAGTCGGTTCGACCCGGTAACCAATCGATATCCGGGCCTCCCATGGCTCGGATAGCAGTTACACCAGCAAGGGTCCATAGGTCCGAATATGTGATCCATGAGTGAAGACGCTTGACATGCTCTAGGAAGAGACGAGCATTTTGAAGGCCGGCGTTGGCGGGATCACCACCCTCGGCTTCGTAGCGCATGCCAGCGCCATTTGAGCCTCCGGTATCTGTTGCTACGTCATATGTGCCAGAAGAGTGCCTAAGGCTGCGTTAGTCACCAGCTGATATTTGCTAGCTTGGTATAGACTTACCAGGCTAGGCGCACAAGCACAGGGCCGGCACTTCCATCATCGTAGTCTGGCTGGCGTAGAAGGTCTATGATAGACTTTCTGACAGCCCCAAAGTCACCAGGTCTCGAGGCCTGGCTTTCTGATAGCGGCTTGTCGACGCTGGTCATCTCGAAGAGACTTAGTGGAGAAAATACAGAAAGAAATGTACGTAATAGGGATTACGATAAACAAAGGGTATACTGAGTCAAATTCTGATTCCTAGGTTAGAGATACAGACTCAGAATGGATACAAATAAAAATGTTAAATGCCAAAGGATATAAGCAAAAATCAGGAAACATTCTCGGTGCCATGTGATTCTAAATTAAGGCCCACAAGCAAAAGTCGTGATTGTGGGTCGTTAAAGAATGCCGAGGTTGATTGATAAGGATCAAGCCGAGGAATATTTCAAATCTTCAATCAATCAAGGAAAGATAAGAAATAACTAGTCCACTCGATGTTTGTCGTTCGGTTTCTTGGTTCGTCTTCGCCGCATCTGCTTTTGCTTCTCCATGTTGCTCGAATATATCTCCAACCTACCCCAAAAAAAAAAAGGGAAAAAACTCCCCTTCGCCCGGTTTTTAACGCCGTCTCCCTATTGGCTGGTTCTACTTGAACTCCAGCTCCTTTCTAAGGCTTAACTTACTTATTTATTTTTAAATTTATTCTTTAGTCTTAATATAATATCATTACTTTACCTTATAATAAGATTATTTGTATCTTTAGCCTTAAATATAATTTACAGGAAAGGCAAGAAACCAATTATTGCCCCGATTCCTGTCCCAATTCCACCAATCGGACGCTATATCATGAAACCTCCTGACGCCTACCAATCTCCCGGATGTAACGTCTTGGCACGAACGCCGCGGGTCAGGATGGTCTGTTTAAAGGTGAAAGCTCCCTTTTCGAATTCGCGAACGCGTTCGTTTCCTTTCCATCTCATCTTCTTTCCTTCTTTTCGTTGTATCATATTTATAAAATGAGGTCCTTTCTTCAACTTTTGAGTCTGGCAGCTGGACTGTCCCAGGCGACACCTACCCCTGTACTTTCCAGAGCTGCTAGTTCTGCCAAGAACCTGATCGTCTTGTAAACTTTCACCTTATGTCATCGAGGGATCCGGTGTGCTAATGATCTTCCCAGTGGTGACTCTTACTCAACTGTTGGCTTTTGGCCTGGAGGCGACTTACCCAGTGCTGGCAGCCCGTTAGGAAATCCCGCCCTACCAGGACAAACAACGGCCAATGGACTGAACTGGGTTGGTCAATTGACTAGCGCGCTGAACACTTCCGTGGTCCTGGCTTATGACTTTGCTGTCACTGGCGCTACGGTTGACAAGGAAATCGTCTCGACATATGCACAGTACTGCATTGATGATCAGGTTGCTCAGTATAAAGAATATGTCGCAGGTAAAATCAGTTCTGCAGACACTCTTGTTGCGGTTTGGATCGGTATCAATGATCTTGGCGAACCATTCTGGAAGAAATCGGCAGCGCCAGTCGAGAAGACCATGGATCGGTACTTTGAGCTCTTGAAGACTCTGTCAGGGACTGGCTTGAAGAAGTTTGCTCTTCTCACTGTTCCTCGTATGTCAAAATCCCCTTTTCCAATAACTCAAGTTAATGTCGTGCCAGCTTTCGCGGACCAAATTCCCGCGATGAACGGACAGCCTGAGTCAGACCTCAAGACGCTTCGTTCAGACATCATTGCCTATAATAAAGCTCTGACTGAGCGCGCTGCTGCTTTTGCAAAGTCTGGCACAGGCATCGAGGTCACTGTATTTGATACGAAACCTACTTTTGACGCCGCGGTGAAGAACTTTAAAGAGTACGGTGCCAAGGACGCAACATGCTATGGTGGGAACGATTGCCTCTGGACTGATACCTATCATGCGGGTGTCGCTATTCACAAAGCTCTAGCCAAGAACTTCGCAGAGGATGTTAGCAAGGTTTTCACGTTCTGAGCATAAAATATCGTAGAATAGCCGCGCCGGTAGAATCTATCAATCAACCTTTCGTCACCGTTGTTGGGGAACGCCAGTCTGTTGGTTGCAACAACAGACACATCAGGAGATTTAGCCGAGCCAACATGTGAAATGCCCCTCACGTTCCAATCACCACATACAATTTTATCCCTCAAATATTGTTTTTGCTCTCGAAATAATGGCTGCTCCTACCTCGACTGCCGATCCCGTGGCGCTAGAAGTTGACGAGGCTGACACCGATACTGCCAGCGATACTGACTCTTTCGCGTCAACTGAAGGAAGCTCCACTTCATCAATTAGCTCAAGCATTCTCAAATATCGTCAAGAGAATGGTCGCACGTACCACGCCTACAAAGATGGGCAGTATGTGATTCCAAATGACGAGCAGGAGCAGGATAGGCTTGACCTACAACATCATCTGTTTCTTCTCACCTTCGATGACAAACTTTATTTGTCGCCCGCCGGCCGTGACGGTCATCAATTACACAATGTCCTAGACGTTGGAACAGGCACCGGTATCTGGGCCATGGACTTTGCCGATGAGCATCCCAGCGTTTCGGTCATCGGGATTGATCTCAGCCCCATCCAGAGTCCTTTCGTGCCTCCGAATCTGAGCTTCCAGGTTGATGATATCGAAGAGCCATGGGCTTTTCATGTCAAGTTCGACTTTATTTACAGTCGTATGATGACTGCGTCCATCGCGGACTGGCCAGGCTTCTTCGCAAAAGCTTATGAAAATCTTAATCCCGGCGGCTGGCTCGAACTGGCCGACATTTACCCCATCATCAGCGATGACGGAACACTCACTAAAGACTCAGCAACTTATGAATGGGTCACCAAGCTGTTAGATGGCACGAAGATGATTGGAAGGCCGTTCGATGGGGCGGATAAGTATAAGGAGCAACTTGAAGCCCAAGGCTTTCAGAATGTCCAACAGGTCGTGTTCAAATGGCCTCAGAATACCTGGCCCAAAGATGCAAAGCATAAGGAGCTCGGTAAGCATCACTCTTTGCTTCAGTTTCCCAGGCCATGAAAGTACTGATCTCTGATAGGTGCTTGGAACCTTGAAAACACCAGCTCTGGCCTTGAAGGCCTTAGCTCTGCTGTCTATACGCGCGTCCTCGGTTGGACTAAAGAAGAGCTTGATGTATTACTCGCCAAGGTTCGCCGCGAACTGAAAGACAGAAGCATCCATGCTTATTGGCCTATGTAAGTTGGACGAACTATATTGGCAATGCACATTGCTGACTTTCGTGTAGATATGTTGTATATGGACAAAAGCCGGAGAAATGAGATGTCACGCACTCATGAGAACATGCACCGTTTCTATCTTGACCTGGGAAAAGTTAAATGAGTGAAAATATTGTTGAACTCTATCTGATTCAAACGTAGCTTGAGCTTCTTACATCATAAATAATTCTAAAATACATTCTTCTGTCCTCGTCTTTATTTCACATCCGGGCAGTCTCCTCAGATTCTATCCGCTATGCGATTCTACTTCGGGACGAACTTCTCCAGAGTCCTCGTGATTAGGTTGTAGGTCGAGTTCTTGTCCAAACTCAGGTACAAGTCCGAGCCCTCATTGAAGCTACCCCATGCAATCCATCCATACCAGACATCACTGTTGCGGTCAAGGAATGCCAGCATAGATTGAATCGTCTCAGCGCACTGAGGGAAAGGTCCGCCACCAAACTCTGTGACCGTTCCTTGAAAGCCATTGCGGCGCAAGATGCGAGTCACAGCCTCGAATCTCTTTACGTAACCGCTCCAAGGCTCGCAGAGACCATATGCTCCGGCGATATCGTCGAAGTACTGGTGGAAGTCGTAAAGAGTATTGTTGGCGGGGTCCTGAATGAGACCAGGACCGATACCTGGTTGAGAGAACGCCTCCCAGTCAACGAGACGAGCAAACTGCGTTCCTGAGACAAGTATTTTCTGTTTCTCGGTGACGTTTCGGATCGCAAGAATTGCAGCCTGGTTTGTCGCACCCCATTTGGTGATGTTAAGATCATGAGCTAGAGAGCTCTGTCAGTTTCACTGCGGAGAATGGGACATGGACTGGGGAGTGTCTGAAGTTTGACCTACGTTCATTCATGAGTTGGAAGATAACTTTGGGGTTTGATTTGTATCTCTCGGCAAGCTTCGTCCAAAGATCGGCAAAGTGGTCGTTGGTGACTGTGATGTTGGGGTTGAGAAATGATACTTCGGGCTGGTCAATGACAGCGCAGTACCATCGTGCATAGTTGTGCTAGAATAGTCAGTTGGCGGACAATTAAAAGAGGGCACCTGTCTAAGCTTACGATATCCAGGACGACCTGTCCGCCATCATCAGTAATGGCCTTAACCAACTTGTCAACTGCTTCCATGTTGATCTCATTCAAGCTACCGCCAAGCGAGGTCTGGACATGCTGCCAAGCCATAGCAATTCGAAACAGATTGAAGCCTTTGCCGTGCCATGACTTGTAGTCTTCAACAGTGTTTATGTATGGGTAGCTGTGATAGCTTGGTTTGCAGGACAGGTCGAGGAAGGTGTTGTAAGCTGATCCGAGGATGTTGACATCGTTGGCAAGACCAAACAGGTTGACGCTGCTCATGTCAGTTATCTTTCCGTTGAATAGATGATCATAATAAACCTACCCTGCCCATTTTACCTGGCTGGCAATGGCAGCATGAGCCGCGAAAATAAAGGTAAAAGTCTTGAGCTGCATGATGGCAATGGATGATGAGACTTCAGTGATTTGATAGAGTACGAAAAGGGCCTTTTTATGATAGTTTTTCTGCAAATGCGCTCATCTTCGAATAATCTCTTCAACCAGTAGCAGTGTCATGGTTGAGCTGGACTAGCACTTCACCTCGCGCTCCAGTTCCTGAAAGAGTAATCTGAAATGGCGATCCATCAGCGTCGGCGGATCCACGCTAGACAGCACCTCGCGATCCGGCCCCACCACGGAAGCTGAGAATGCCGCCTTCTTGTGATGATCCGGACTCACCGGCACCAAGGGATCAGCGAGCGGCTCATAGTTTAATGAACTGATACGAGTGAGATTGTATGAATTGGTAATTTTTGAACTCACGGTATCTATTATGGCCTTTTGATGCCACTTGGACCCCGAGTGTACAGAAGCCAAATAAGGCTTAATACTTCTTTAAGATCTCCGCGCTGATGAAAAGTCCCTTCGTAGTCGAAATCTTTTCCATGACTCCTGCAATCCATGTCTGCATGACTGAACAATTGCTTAGGTGATTGTAAGCGACCTTTAATGGGAATAGCAGATTGAATGCTCCAGATGCTCCACAGTGGTTCTGCATCATATAATGTCAAAAGGTGGGTTTGG
>NJCR01000359.1:26544-91756 GCA_002234235.1 Fusarium hostae
ACCCTCGGCTCTGCGTGCCACATATAATCAACGCATTGACATATTGCCAGTGCATTTTGGTGTCGATTATCATGGTTCCAGAAAACCAGTATTGGAACCTCTTGGCTGTTGGTCTCTTGAGGAGACAAGCCAGCATCGAAGACATAACCTTTGGTGCTTGATCTCAATTGCCGCAGAAGTGAATGCAGTATTAAGTGCGTCGTGTTGAAGTAGACAAACTCGATAACTCGTTCGAGATCAGAGAAGCATAGAACCTTATCAAAGATGTCGACGAGGACTTCAGTTGCTTCGGTTGATAACTTGCCAGCCCTCCAGCAAGCATCGGGATACATAAAGTTCCATGAAGTTCGTAAAGCATCAAGCTGCTCCTACGTAAATTGCAGCTTCTGAATCAGTAAACTTGCTAATACTGAGTTACCGATTGAGGTGGCAAGATCATGTACATCTTCCATCAGACCAGGGATGTCGCACAGAATATCTTGTACGAAGTCCCCGATCGTCTTGGACATGGGCTGCAACGCCCACGGTATATACTTCCACTCTTCCTGTTCTAAAAAAGTGCGCTTTCGATTGGCCATAGCCCCAATGGACTGTGAAGAGAAATTAGCGATTTCCCAGGCAAGAAGTGAGATGTCATACTATAAATGATCTGTTGATCTGTAAGATAGGCTTTGCCGCATCCATTTGGAATCCGTATGGCCCAGCCATTTTCGTCTTTCAACGTTAGCAAAAGTCAATCAACAATCATGACTGCGTTGTCGTACCAATGCTGCGACACCATGGCAGTGCTGTAACCAGTTGGACATTGAATCAGAAGATATCATTTCGTATACGCCAAGGAACAACGCACTCCATATCGTGGTATGAGGGAGAGGCGTCGACGCTTCTGTCCTCATTCCAAGATCGGCCTTCAATCTTTGGACGGCTTGACCATACAGCGCAGAAGCATGGATCTTCATCTCAGGTATACCATGCATACTGGAGAAGAACGCTTCTGCAACACATAAGCCTGACATGCATGCTGTTGAGTCTACATTGCCTGAGAAAAGATTGAGAATTGATGAACCGTCTTGGAGAGGTGATTTGACGAGGACAAATAAGTTGTTGACAAAGAAAGATATCACAACTTCATTTTTGAAACCATGCAAGTCAATTGTGACAGGTATTTGCTCGGAGTTTTCTCGTTGACTTAAGACATTGGTAGAATGAGACTCGGGATCTTCGGTAGTCTCTGTAGCATCGTACAAGTGATTCACAAATACAAGATTGTCATCGTATTGGCAGGGGTGATATCCTTTATCACATCTCTCGCAGGTTGGTCGTCGCTCATCTTCAGGTATCAGCGGAAAACTCAACATAGAATCTCCTCGAGACAACGACATACCGCATTTAACCCTTCGTTTACGGCACGTCACGCATCCTTTACTACGTCGAGGCTGTCTCCTTGCTTGGAGACTCGATGTCATAAAACCGTTTGACTGCGAAGACATGACGCTGTCTCTGACGTTCGCATGTTGAAGTTTGTCATCTGGGAAGAGGTCAAGGCGGAGTTATGAATTTCCTATTTGGATGTAGCAAGCTGCAGATGTTGATTGGTTCATCTGACCCACGAGTCGGACCTTTGTGCTCGGGCCTCGTACGTCATCGAAGTGATCATTTCGTCTCCTTTTTCAAACTCGTTCAGCTACATACCGCAGATACAAGATTTGGAGTTCTGGCAGGTCATTGCAGCCTGGAAAAATCCTTGTTGATAAACAAAAAAGGGGTCAGGATACCGCCAAGTCCGTGTTGTAACAGCCGCAACTTGATTGGGCTGTTCGGTTCCTTCAATCCGGGTAATAAATACCCTGACGCTAATACAGGGTGCATGCCGGGGAACAACAAGCTTCTCGGCAGACGCAAGTCAGAGAAGAGTCGGGATATCTGTAACTGCCTATCTTCTGTATTTTATCTCATCTCTTATATATAAAAGTAATTTTAAGTGGTCAAGCATTATGTCTATCGCTTCAATGCGCAATTCATTATCACAATTCGGCCTGTAGGAGGCTCAAATCGTGAACCTTGATGATGTGAACCACCGATCTGCAGGTGCCCTTCAGCTTGCGGAACCTGATGTTATCTCAACACTTAAGCCTCCATCCATGTAACGACATCGAGAACGGTCGATTGATACATTTATCACAACTGTTGACGAATGCTTCCCAGGACAGGACTACACCAGTGATCTAGCTCAACCAGCTTTAGCCCTGAAGCTTGGACACCAACATGCCCATCGTTCCAGGAGGGTTACAGATAAGCTATAATGTTTCTGGAATAGCTTCTTCGCCTTGGATTCATTAGACCTTCCGTCGCCCTGGGCCTGGGCAGCAACGACAGTGGAGAACTCGCAACTATTACCCCAGATTCCATCGCCGCGGCTCCTTGTTTTCTCATACGATCACGCATTTAACCATGTCTGCAACGTCTGTTTACCGCGCCCCACCTAATCCCAGGAAGCGGGCTTCGGTTGCTTGTAACGGATGTCGGGTTAAGAGAACAAAGGTAATGCTCCCCTCTCTGCACAGCTAAGGCTTCACTACGTACAAGGGAGAGTCCCTGGCCCCGATATTAGCTGACCCGAGCTTTACGTAGTGCGATGGCAGTCAGCCAAGATGCAGCGCATGTTACGACCGTCAACAAGACTGCGAGTATACCCAGGCTGAAAGCAACAGAAAGTACGTCAGCAGAACATTATGTCAGAAATTTCACCAACATCTTTTGATAGACGGCATACTAATACATACATTAACGCGTTGGAAGCCCGTGTCGCCAGCTGGGAGAAGCAACTCGCCCAGCGAAATGGTGATGCTGGGTTACCAGATTCTGCAAAGAACAGCAGCAACTGTGACCATGAAGAAGTGACTTTTGTGACCACTACCCAACCTCCTCAACCAGCCCCCAACAGCGCCACAAGCGAAGAAGAGATGGATGATCTCGCAAATGCCCTTGGGTGCTTCACTCTGGGTGAGATTGGAGAGCTGCGCTATTTCGGCGCATCCAGTAACTTTTCCATCATTCACAATCACGCTATCAAGGTACCATCCTCGACCCAAGCCAGAAATCGCGGCATAGAGGCCGCCAATAACATGCCTGATTTCATCACGCCTTCTGATAAGCTGCGTGACCACTTGCTCAAAATATTCTGGCGGTAGCAGAATTCATGGCAGTATATCGTCCCGAGAGAACTATTTGTGCGCGACTTATACGTTGAGAAAAATGGACGTTACTGCACACCTTTGCTGATGGCGGCAATCCTAGCTATGTCATCGCGGTACTCTCCAAGGCTGGAGCTTCGAACTGACCCCGATGACGCCAACACGGCTGGCGAAGCATTTGCGGTTCAAGCCAAGACCATGCTTCATTACGAATCTGAAGCGCCGACGACATCTACGGTTCAAGCAACAGCACTCCTTGGCCTGTACTGGGCGACTATCGACAATGAGGGTCTCGGATTCATGTACATCGGTATGGCGACAAGAATGGCCATGAACTTAGGTTAGGGCTTCATTGCGATTGCTCGCCATAGGCCCCCAAAGGCCAGGTATCGGATGATGATGTCGAAGCGAGAAATGTTACCTTCTGGGGCGTCTATGTCCTAGATAAGTGAGTCGCTTGGAACTGCTAGCGTTTAGAGGAGCTGACAGCGTAACTAGGTTCTACTGTCTTGGCATGGGCCGGCCTGCGAGTATCCAAGAGTACAATATCACAACGACCAAACCAAAAGGACTCGTCCAACACAGCCCGTTTTTATCTGACTACCAACTTGAGATATCAAGTCCTTTTCCAACCGCTCATATCATGGAGAATTCTATGTACACCTGTGAGCTTTTGATCGCTACATCTGAAGTTATCGATCAGCTGTGAGAAATCTTCACCCAAGTCGATATGAAAGCTGACTAACACGATATAGATATGCTCAGAGATATGCATGGACAGACAAAGAAATGGAGGATCGAGTAATGAAGGCCCATCTACAAGCTGTTGGACTATTTGACCGGCTGCCGAAAAGCTTGAAGATCTCAAGTTCCAGTCTTCAATGTTCGCCGCCATACGTCTATCAGTTTCAGTGAGTATTTCGTATCCGAGAAAGCTCGTATCTGACAGCAAGTCTCCAGTTCGCAGTATCATCATGCAATATTGTTACTCCACCGACCATTCTTTCAGCTTCTCAATCCTGGCAAGAGCTCTATCGCCTATGATCCAGAAGGAGGAGATATCCACTCAAAGTCCTGCAGGGACTCAGCCGTCAAAATGGCCAGAATCTTACAGATATTCAGAAAGAATTATACGATGGTATGTGCTAGCTCAATCTTGACTATTCCAGCACACTGACCCTTACTAGCGATGTATGCCGGTCTCAGCAGTCCATCCAGCCTTCACCGCAGCAATCATTCATCTTCTTCACGTCAAATCAACAGGAAATAGCGGTAGAAGCGAGGCTATGAGATGCCTTTACATATGCGTCAAATCTCTGTACGAGATAAATTTGAACTGGAATTGGGCCAACCGATCCATTCGGGCGATCTTGTCGCTGGCTAGGGAATGGGAGATTGACATTTGGGCGCATGGCTTGGCACAAGATATTAACGAAGAGTGTCGAAGGCAATTCGAACGGTATGAAATGGATGACTTGGTGGTTTTCCATGATCAAGGTTCGGATAGTAGCTTTGAGCACGTTTATTCGCTGGACGATATCTTTGAGTCTTGGACGTATGATCAGTGTTTTGGAGAGTCATCCCTTGACCTTTTTGTATAATGTCAGGATTTACTTTGTATTTATTGTTATGTTCCTAGTCGGGATTATATTGTTTAATCCAATTTGCGGATATCGCTTGTCCTGCTACCAACTTGATTGATAGCTGGCACATATCCCACCGCGCTTTGACCATGCCTTATTGCAGAAATGCGGTTATCATAATTCCGGCGTGCGGAGATTAAGTTTTGACATATCTGGGGAAACTGGGGTCAAGGAGGGGGTTATCCGGGAATCAATCATCCGACCTTGATGATCGTCAGGTAATCTGATATCCAGATAGACCCCTCAAACGGCCCCTGCCAAGGGCAGTTGTAAGCTGAGATAGGCAATATCGTCGTGTGTTTGCCATGGGATGAGGATCAGTCTCACAAGTATAAGTATGGGAGCAAACCGCCCTCAAGTTCCCCATCTCATCATCCTCTTCAGTACAACTCAGTTTCCGACAAACACTACTCTAAGACAACGTTGTTCAACCTCAACTATAATCTATCAAGATGTCCAAGTCCCTCAAGGTCGCCGCCATCCAAGCCGAGCCCGTCTGGAACGATCTCCAGGGTGGTGTCAACAAGTCCATCGGTCTCATCCAAGAGGCAGCAAAGAACGGTGCCAACGTCATCGGCTTTCCTGAAGTCTTCATTCCTGGATATCCATGGTAGGTAGCAGACTTGCAACACATGGGCAGATCAGCTTATTCATTTCTAGGAGCATCTGGGCCAACTCCCCCACCGAGAACGCACCTTGGATCAATGAGTACTTCAAGAACTCATTGGAGAGAGAGTCATCTGAGATGGACCAGATTCGAGCTGCTGTTCGAGAGGCAGGTGTTTTTGTTGTTCTTGGATATAGTGAGAGGTACAAGGGAACTCTTTACATCGCGCAAGTGAGTCCAACTCCAGCACTGGCCAGGTCTTCCGTTCACTGACAGATGAAGTCCTTCATTGATGAAACTGGCACCATCGTTCTGCACCGCCGTAAGATCAAGCCCACTCATGTTGAGCGTGCCATCTACGGTGACGGACAGGGCGAGTCTCTGACCAACGTTGCTGACACCAAATTTGGGAGGGTCGCGGGTCTTAACTGCTGGGAGCACACTCAGACACTTCTTCGCTACTATGAGTATTCCCAGGACGTCGACATCCACGTCTCCAGCTGGCCATCCATCTTCCCCCAGAACGTCCCTGAGTTGCCCTACCATATCACTCCCGAATGTTGCAAGGCTTTCTCTCACGTCGTCTCCATGGAAGGAGCGTGCTTTGTTCTTGCAGGCCAGATCATGACTCAGGAGAACCATGAAAAGGCCAACGTCAAGGGCTATGACTATACCAAGAAGTCTGGTGGTGGCTTCAGTATGATCTTCTCGCCTTTCGGAGAGGAGCTTGTGAAGCCTCTTGATCCTCATGAGGAGGGTATTCTTTATGCTGATATCAACCTGGAGGAGAAGCACAAGGCGAAGCAGAACTTGGATATCGTTGGCCATTACTCGCGACCCGATCAGCTGAGCCTTCGCGTTAACCGCCATGCTGCTAAGCCTGTCCTCTTTGCCAACGACCTTTGAGCCCCAGACCTGATTACAAGACGAAAGGTTTATAGGGGGGATGGTTTCATTCATCCTGACGGGTCACAATTCGGTTGGCCGAAATTAGGCTTCTTTGGATGCTGTGAGATGGAGACCAGATAGTTAGGATAGTGCAATTCAAGAGTTACTGTTACTAAGATCTATGTGACCATAATACTTCCGACTTTGCATATCACAGTCAATAGAGGCTTTCTTACATAGAACGAGTTCAATCATGAAACTGCCTGAAATTCATTACTAAAGCACTAAATTACTACACAACAACTCGCTTTGACTAGTAAACATAAAAGAAGTTGGGGTTGTTCCTGTCCGTCATCGTGTCCGGATCAACCTCTCCACTCTGACCAAGATCTTGTGAAACTCTTCCCTTCCTGTTTCTAAGTCCATAAAGAATTCTAGTAAGAATAGTAACAACAACAGAGCCGCCACAAACACAGAAGACGGTGATCTTGGCTGGGATAAAGCTTGGCGCATCGTTGGCTTGGAAAGTCTGCGGTCCAATAATGTTGGCAATCGAGAAGCCGACCGCAACGATGGCGTTTGTTGTAACCTTTTTAGTGTATCCTTGAACGTTAGCTCCGACGAGGGCATAGATCAGGGCGAGAGGTGCAACGTCGAAGTTGATCAGGTAGATTCCGGCAAGGGAGCCAGCTTGACTGTTGGAGTAGAAGGACATGAGTCCTGCGCCAATAAGAGTTGGGACCATGAGAAGGCAGAGACCCAGCCATCGTGGGAACCCGTAGAGGATGGCGAAAGTGCTGAGTAAGGTGGCTGAAACTGACACAACACCAGCAGGCATATTGAGCAGTGCGGCCTGCTTGGGGTTGTACCCAAAACCGCGGATAAGGGTTGCAGAGAAGGTTGTAATGATGCCGGATGGGATTACAATGAGAATAGTGTTGAGAAAGAGCAACCAAACTTGGACATCCTTGAGAGCATCCCAAATGCCAGCACGGCGGAATACCTTAGCGCTTTGTCCTCCTTGATCAGCATCCAGAGCCTCTTGAAGAATGATCTGCTCCTGTTCTGTGAGGAACTTGGCATCCTTGATACTAGAAGGCATCCAGAAGAGAACAAGAAGACCGATCATGACGTTGAAGGCGCCGACGGATACAAACATGATCCTCCAGCTCTGAAAGCTGCTAGTTCGGCTACCATGCTGAGCAGCATAAGAGATGAGGCCACCGACTGTTTGGCCAATGCCAAGACCGCAGTACCAGATACCAGTTCTTGGAGTCGCTTGCTTTCTGGTGTACCATTGTGAGGTGATCATGATAAGGGCAGGTGAAATAACCGCTTCGAACATGCCAAGAAGAGTTCTCGCAGCTGTCATACCAGGGAAGTTATGCGCAGCGGAAGAGCAGCAGATAACGATACCCCAGAGAACAACGTTGAGACCAAGGACCTTGCTAACGGGGAACTTCTGGATCAAGACACCCTGAGGAAACTCAGCAACAGCGAAACCAATGAAGAACGCTGTGGCCATCCAGGAGAAATCATTCCCTGTGAAGTGCAGGTTCTCGGAAAGGCCCATGATGTTGGCATAGTTGATGAGGACTTTATCGAGGAACTGGAGGAAGTAACAGACTAGCATAAGAGGAACGAGATGGTAGTCGACTTTGCGAGTAATTGGCTTCAGAGACGTGTCGCTGATGACATCTCGGACTGAGCCTTTGGTGACAGAGGGAGGACGCATGATTTCAGGGATCTTCTCGTTGTCGGTGGCAGTCATGTTGAAGACTGCCCACACACTATTAGCTATCGGGGGCGAAACGAGGTTGGTAGAGTGACTCACTTTGTAGAGTATGGTTACGATATGAAATCAATTGAAGTCAGACACAGACAGTTGAGTGAAGAGATCAATTGGTGGCAAGGTAGCGATCGATAGACGAAGGCAGCCTGTACTGAAGCCAAAAGGAGATGGCTCAATGGGACGACAACACAGGGTTAAGTACCTCGAGCCCGCGATACCGCCTTTGAGACATCTACCAGCCAAACATGAGCAGTCGTAAAGTTATCTTGACAGAGCACAAGTCATAGCTCCGAGTCTAGACTTCAAAAACCTGGGGAATGATGATACGTCGGTAAACTCTATCTAGATTGGGCTAGACCGCGATAAAGCTGCAACCGTCGGATCCTGTTGGGCGGGACCAATGAAATCATGTGAATTACTTCCCCGCCCGTCGCTTCGAGATCTCAGGGATGATTCTTGGGTTCGTCGTGATGATAGCGGTCCGCGCGGTTTGAGATAGTGGTCTTCAGCCTCAGCCATCGAAGGGCGGAAAGTCTGGGGTTGGTGTGATGTGAGACGAGAATAATGACACCACTCGAGCGCCGGACATAAGACTGCGATACATATAATTAGAACTTCAATGACAGTCTTCTGATCAACACGCTCAATCACATCTTACAAAGTACTTCGTTGCATCTTGTAGCATCTCTCTGTAGCACTCAGCCAAGCGGCTCAACTACAGGCTCAACTTATTCACACAAGTTCTTCATAACACAGCATGCCTGGACGAACAGAAACATCTCTCTCAATAGGCATCATCGGCTCCGGCCTTGGTGGTCTCTCCGCCGCCATTGCCCTCCGACGAGCTGGCCACCAAGTCACACTCTACGAACGCTACGACTTTGGTGGTGAAGTCGGTGCATCCTTATCAGTCGCCTCCAACGGCTCTCGCTTCCTAGAGGAATGGGACGTTGACATTCCTGCTGCCAGGCCAGTCATCTTACGCAACCTCATCCGCCATGACTATTCTACTGGAGAAGTCCAAGGCACATATCCTTTGGGAGACTATCGCGAACGTTTTGGCACGGACTACAACAACTTTCATCGAATCGACTTGCATAATCACCTCAAGGACACTGCTTTGTCACAGAGTGGCAAAGGTCGACCTGCTGAGCTAAAGACGTGGCACAAGGCTTCCAAGCTTGACACTGAAACTGGTCATATCACCTTTGAGAATGGCTCTGAGGCTACACATGATGCCATCATCTGCGCCGACGGTATTCGAAGCGTCATGCGTGAACAGCTTGGTGTCATTCCAACCTTCGTATCCAGCACATCTTGCTGTTATCGCTGCATCATCTACGCTTATAAGCTACGTGAGCTCGGCTTGGAGGAGTACATCAACAACGAGGCCATCGAGTTCTGGGGCGGCGACTCGAAGACCAAGATCGTTCTATCAGCATGCAGCGACAACAACGTTGTTTCATGCTACTGCTTTTATCCAGCTGAGAAGAATGATACCAAGGAAGATGGATGGAACATCTCCACCACTGGTGATGTCCTTGCTTCTACCTTCCCTGGGCTGGACCCGAAGCTCATCAAGCTCTTCCTCAACGCCGAGGACATCAAGATGTGGCGTCTATACAACCACGATCCTTATCCCTACTGGACCAAAGGCCGATGCACACTGCTCGGGGACGCCGCGCATCCTATGATGCCTGACCAAAGTCAGGGCGCTTGCATGGCCATTGAAGACGCAGGCGCATTGGGTATCCTATTTTCAGAGAAGTACTCAGACTTGAGTGTTGAACAACGCCTCAAATTGTATGAAGCGGAGCGAAAGCCACGCGCCACGAGATTGCAAGAAGCAAGCAAGCGCGCGAGAGAGAACCTGAATGAAAGGATTGGTTGGTCAAGCAAGAACACGAAACCGGGGATGTTGACGATTGATGAGGTCTGTGCTTATGATATGCATGCTCATATCTCTGGGTTGGTCAACGAGGCAGAGGTCTCGTCGTAGAGGAGAGTTGAAGCTTGTGTAGAGCCTGTTTTAAAATAGTCCAATCATTCCATAGCATTTCGTTTGATTATTTCACAAGTACCTTTACTGTTGGTTCGCAATCTTATGCATGTATTATCAGTAGAGTGCTAAACCTCCCATCTCCTCATACCGAATCCTAGCCCAATTAACCATGGTCTCTGTCTCTCTTCTCTTCCAAACAGTTTCAACCAATTCACGACTCTGATGCACATATCCAAATCCACATGTCCGCTCCATAATCATCAACCTATCTTGCACCACCATCCTCTGCTCAAGACAATTACATGCACCCCCTGCCATCACCAAAGGAAACAGTAAACAACTCTCGAGAGGACTACCATAACGGATCTTTTGCGCGGAGTCGAGGATGTGCTGAACACACTCGAATACCTTCTCGGTCAGAGAGTATCCTTCTGTGATTTGGTGAAGCCGAAGTCGGAGTGCCCATTCATATGCAGTCGTTGCATGGAGGACGTTGTCATTTGTTGGTGACAGAGATGCGACGGCACCTGCAAGTCCACCATAATCGTAAGCCCAGTTGTCCAGTAGGCCTTGAACCATTTCAGCCTCTTCGCGGAATAGCGCCTCTGAAGCCTCATCAACTCTTGTGCCTCTTTTGCTAGCTAAGTTGTTCACACGGTCGACCATATGGAACAGTTCCTTCGGTATTCCATAAACTGCTGCATCATCGTTGCTAGAATCTTCGGTTGGCTCAAGTGTAGTAGTCACAGTTTTGTCGTCGATCAGAGGAGGTTTGCAGGTGCTTGTGGTCGCTGCACTATCCAAGAAGCGTGCCAGCTTAACGAAGAACTTGAAGTGACCTGCCAGGTTACCGCTGGTTTGAGACTTGGCAGTTGAAAGCAGTCGCTTTGCTCCCTGAAGGTGAAGTTTCCATCCTGCTGAGGTACCATCGAACAGCTCAGACATGCACAGAAGCAGACAGGATACTAGCGCGACATCCACTGAGCCCCCATCGACGTGAGGGAGAAGGCAGGCCAATGACTGCGTTGCTTGACCTTTGTGGTATAATGCCCTGTCTCGCATATCTGGCTGAAGCTTCTGCCAATGGGTTGCACTCAAAGCGAGGACGCAATGCAGGATGAGCTGATTCGATACGGCCATCGGTACAAGATGACTGAGGTAAGGGTTGGAGGATGTATTCGGATGTCTTGACAGCACCGAAGCGACGATAGTGGAATAGTGATTCAGAAGGGCCTTGTCATGAGGAGACGTCATGTCCGGTATCAGACTTGGCGTATACAGAGTGAGCGTCGTATTTGGCAGACTTTCGGGTGAGTCTTCAGCCACGGGAGGTGTTTCCGGGAGAATGTCCAACCAGCCCGAGTCAGTTGTCAAGTCCCAGGATAATTCTGGCAATGGCGCTACCATGTCAACGTCAGCGCCATCCACAGGGACAGCCGTTGACATTTGGCATAGCAAGTCGGCGATACTCAAGTCGACATTTGACTGTGCTGAGCCTAGTGAAGGATTCGGGCTTGGCGATGTCTCTGATGATAAGTCGAGGACTTGTTCTGCGCTGAGCCATGACTCGTTGGTCCAGCTGTTGAGCCTTGGTCTACTTGCTCTCTCTGTCGGCCACGAACAGTCCAAGCAAAGCCTCCTGCAGTCGCCACAACTGGGTTTCCTGTTGTTTTGGTGAGACCAGCTTCAATGATACGAACAAGATGGAAGCTTACCGCTCGTCGCACTTCTTCTTACGCCGCTTGCACGTCAGGCAGCCAGTCTGTACCCTGCGTATCTTGGCCTTTGGCCGCCCAAGCGAAATTCCATCGCCACCATCCAACCCAAAGTCTCCAGAACACGAACCCGAATACCGCTTCGGACGACATGGTAGACTCAACCGGCTGCACCGATCACAGGGCACACCACCTTTACAGCGCTGTTTGATCTCGGCGCATCGTAAGCAAGTATTACTCGTTCGCTCGCGCGTCGCCATGGTTTGAGGTCAATGAGGAGGAGAAAAAGCTGGGGTAATGAGAGGGAGGAGGTATGGGTCACCCGGAATTACGAACCGCCCCCCTCGTTATCTTGATAGGGCGTGAGTGCTAGACTGTTAACAGCTAGTTTGGTGATACGGTATCGGTCATATCAGGCGCTACAGTGGTATCAAGCGGGGCAGATCGCGCTGTCGGGTATGGGGAGATAGGGCGCTAACAGTGAAGTCTTCAGCGACCGATCCTTAGCTTGAGCTGCCAACTTTATCAGCATCACAGGGTCGTCAATTAATAAACTTCCTTCTTTTATTGCTTTACAAACTCACGATGTCAATTTTATGATGACTTTCAATCCTTGAGAACTGATTTCATAAGACTATCTAAAGCTACAGCCCATGTAAAGCAGTCCGAATAGCACCAGCAGTCTGTAGAATGAACTCCTTTGCCTGCCAAAGATCCTTATCCATATGCATAAATGGATGCGGTACACCAGGAAACCTCTTCATCGTCACCTCATTCCCATGCTCAATCAACTTCATACCATACGCTTCACCTTCGTCTCTCAGTGGATCTGCGCCCGCTGTGTAAATAACAGCCTTTGCAAGGTTATTAAAGTTATCAGCCTTGAAGAGATTGCCATAAATCGCGGGTATTTGCGCACGCTTCTCGGCGATCTCCTCGGGGGTTGAACCCAGCGAACTCCATTTGAGCTTGTCGAACCAAGCGAGTCGGCCCCAATTGAGTGTTGGCGCATGCTCGTTTTCTTGCATGGACCTGAAGGGTGAATCTGATGCTGAGGAGTACTGACTCAAATCGTCAATTACTGGCGTTCCAACAGCGACGAGCTTTAGAGGGATTCCTGCGTCGCGCGCCATGTGCGCCAGTGCAAGACTGATGAATCCACCGGCTGAGACTCCACCAACGGAGATTCTCTCTGGGTCAATGCTGAATCGCTCAGCCCCCTTCTCGTAAATGTACTTGAGAGCAGCAAAGCTATCGGTAACACCGCAGGGGAAGGCATTCTCGGGTACGAGGCGATAAGCGACGTCAATGACAGCGACGCCAGCGACATTGCAGATATGCTTGCAAATATGACTCTCAGTATCAAGATCGCCCAGGCCCCAACCGCCACCATGGTAGTCGATATGCACAGGCCATGGACCAGCAGTGTCGGGCTCATATACTCGAACATCTAGAGTGATGCCTTCATGTGTTACAATTTGAGTATCGTATTGGCGCGCGACATCTGGTGCAGGGCCAGTGCCGTACGAGTAGAGAACTGAGTATTTTGATCGGAGGATACCGAGGTCAATTGGTTTGAGGGGAGTGTTGGCGACGTTATCGTTGTAGAGCTTCTCGAAGACAGGGTCGAGCTTGCCCTTCATCGACGGGTGAACAGGCTGGAGAGCTTCATGTTTGGTGTCTTGTGTCATGGTGATTGCTGTGAAGAATAATTACTGATACTGAGAGTGAATGGAGTTGACGGTAAGATGAATCGAATGCGAGGTCAATTGACTCTTGAATGAATCTATTATCACCCCAAATTCTCATAAGTCCGGCGCATTTCTCAATGTCAATTGCCTTCTCTCAAAGATCATTAATTTCCGCGGTCCCCACTATCTTGTGATGGCAATTCAAGTTAGTCTGGCGCGCAATTGATGATGGTTTTCCGACGGTTGCATAACGGCGACTTCCGACGGACCCCTCACTGCACTGTACGAACTGAACCGCGCTGCTGGGACCTTCACTGTAACGCAGATAAGCCCCGATAAGAGCTGCATGACGTGTGATGCCGTCGGAGTCAGTTCGACACTGAAGACACCCAATGAATCAATCTGATATTATGAGAGGATAAACCCTGATATGTCCCCTCGTTCAGAGCGACCGGAATTATCCAAACCCAAACCATTGACCATTCATTGTGTAAAGCTCACGCGAATATCACCATGTCCAAAGATCGTAAGCCAGTTCTCATAATCGGCGCTGGAGTCGTTGGCCTTGTCCTTGCCCATGGCCTCAAGAAGGTAATCCACCTCTCCGACCATTTCATCAATTGACCCACTGACATCGGTCGTGAAGCTTGGCATTCCCTTCCAGATCTACGAACGCGACAGTCACATCAGCTCCCGTGGTCAAGGCTGGGCCATAACTCTCCATTGGGTGCTCCCATTTCTGAGAGAGCTCTTGTCAGAAGAAACGTTCAAGGACGTCGAATCAGTCCAAGTCGACCCAGAAGCAGACCGTCAAGGGCTCGGAAAATTCGTGTTCATTAACCTTGAAACCCTTGAGCCAAAGTTCCTCATTCCACCTGGCGATCGACGACGAGTTAATAGAGAAAAGCTACGCAAGGTCTTGCTCAAGAGCGTATCTGATCACGTCAACTGGAATAAGCGACTTGCTTCCATTGAAGAGCGTGACGATGGCGTTGTCGCTACATTCGAAGATGGATCCGGAGTTGGAGGGTCTCTCATCGTCGGTGTTGAGGGTAGCAACTCAAGAACAAGAAAGTTCCTAGCCCCAGAGTCGTATCGAAATATTCGACTGCCTGTACGGTTTACTGGTGCTGCTCTAGATCTCACGCCAGAGCAGGTAAAGCCACTAAAAGACATCGATCCTCTGCTATTTCAAGGCTGCCATCCTGAAACAGGGACGTTCTTCTGGTTCAGTATGCTGGAGACACCACTCGTCAATGGCTCTGCTGGAACAGATAACGAGCATTATCGCGTTCAAGTGATGATATCGTGGCCCATGAAGATTCCAGAAGATGAAGTCAAAGCCACCGATGCGGAGCGTTTGGCATACATGAAGCAACGAGCGACAGAGTTCAACCCCGTGCTGCGCGATACAGTGCAAAGGATTCCGGAAGGGTCTGAAGTCATCGAGATTGTCTTGCAGGACTGGCCATGTCCACCTTGGGATAATCACAATGGCAGGATCACTCTTGCCGGCGATGCCGCGCATGCAATGACTATGTATCGGGGTGAAGCGGCAAACCATGGCATCCTTGATGCCTATCGGTTAACAAAGGCTCTGGAAGGAGCCTATCATAAAGGAAAAGGGTTAAATGACGCCATTGATGAGTATGAGGTGGAGTTGAGGGAGAGGACCAAGGTTGCTGTGTTGTTGAGTAGACAGGCCTGTCTGGATGCACATGATTGGGCAGGATTGAATGAAAACTCGGCTGTTTTGAAGAAGAGGGCCATTGCGGGAGTTTAGTCATCATTAATAAAGCCGTTGGTCACGACAACATTGAGCTCGAGGTATTGAATGTGATCTGAGCTGTACACTAAATCTTGGTGAATCAACACGCTTCTGCACAGACGGGCTCAGAACCTAGGTGCTGGTGTTAAATTCCTCAATCTGATAAGTCCCGCTCTATATGATCTGCTGACACTCAAAAACTTACATAAAACTGTCTTTATTTCTGTCTTTTGCATGTTTAATTCTATGATTTTAGAATCTATATAGGGTATGCTACGTTCATGTGGTCGATAACTGTTATCGGGCGCTATCAGCCAAGCAATAACGATAAGATAAGGTTCGATGGAATCCGTCGCAGACTTTCAACAGACAACGCCAGCGCCTGGACTGAGAGATGAAAACCGAAAGTACCCTAAGAACTTAGCGCATCGCAAAATGGTATGCTGACATGTTTCCCTTCCAAGCGTTGAAGCTGTGGTAGATGCCAGACAGCCTGCTGGTGACGTCATTCCCATGCAGAGAGTCAATCAGTTCTCGGACAAAAATCGGCGCCGCTATCCGACCGCCGAGAGTGGAGCGCAATCGGCGGGAACCGTTGCTGATTTGGTAGCTCAGCTGCAGCCGTCGCAAGGACATCATTGCGACGGCTTTGACAGTGCTAGACCAAAAGAAGCACAGACAATGAATACCTAAGGAGAGCTGTCAATAGAATAGAATAGACCTCTGTGTGGACCACCAATGGCCACTTATGATAGTCATCAAGCTCTTTCGTATCCAAATCTGAAATTCGATTTCGAGCCTAATCTCAATCCTTTCACTAAACTTGAGACTGCCAAAATGCCTTCAGCATACCCCAAACCCATTCTGCCACCATCCCTTGTCGCTGTCACAGGAGCCAATGGCTTCATAGCCCAACATTGTATCGCTCTTCTACTATGCGAAGGGTACAAGGTCTTGGGGACTGTTAGATCTCAGACCAAGGTTGAGCAAGTCCTCGATCTGCATGGCAGAGATCCCAATCTGTCTGTCAGAGTCGTCGAAGATATCACTTCTGTCAACTCATATATCACAGCCTTTGGCTCCATTCGACCTGATGCAATTTTACATCTTGCTGCACCTTTTCACTACGACACAACAGATCTGGAAAAAGATCTTATGATACCTGCTGTCAAGGGATCAACTGCCATCCTCAACGCAGCGAATCAGCTTGGCGGTGTCAAGCGCATTGTGCATACCAACTCCTTTGCAGGTATCTATGATGCATCAAAAGGACTGCAGCCGGGCAAGATTTATACCGCCAAGGATTGGTCTCCATTGACGTACGAGGATGGTGCAAATGCACCAGCTGCAGCAGTTGCTTACCGCGCGAGTAAGACTGTTGCTGAAAAGGTGGCGTGGAAATGGATGGAAGAGAACCCATCTGCACATTTTGATCTTGTAAGCCTGAACCCGGCTATGGTGTTTGGATCATTCCTACAGGGCGCTGTTCCCAAGTCATCGGAACATCTCAACACTTCCAACCAAATCGTTTATGGAATTGTTTCAGCCGGCCAAGACGGCGAGATACCTGCCACCAAAGGCCCTGTCTGGGTTAGTGTCAAAGATGTTGCTCTTGCGCACCTCAAGGCTATTCAGGTCCCTGAAGCCAGTGGTGAAAGATATCTTCTTGCGGCGGGAGTGTACTGTAATCAAGAAATCGCTGATGTCGCACGAGAGGTTGCGGGGAAGAACAAGGATAAGATCCCCAAGGGTACACCGGGGTTGAGGAAGGCTTCTACGCATTTTGGTGTTGATGCAAGTGAAACTGAGAAGGCCCTGGGAATCAAGTGGCAGAGCTTAGATGACATGTTGTCGGGTTTGCTGCCGCAGCTATTTGAGATTCAGAAGAGGGACGAGTAGAACTTTCCATACTGCATACAATGATAAGCACGTATAATTGAGAGGTACTACTTGGACCACTGAGATAATGCTTTGTTGTCCGCGGAATCAATTACTGTTCCTCGCCACGATTGATGTCATGTCATGGCACGTCTTCCCCGCAACCCCACGATCCCACCTTTTCGACACCATTACCAGGAAGGGAAATTTACTCCTCAAGCTGCCGTCTCAATTAGGAAGTGTTTCGCCGAAATGTGAATCCCGCGGGCATTTTATCTAAGAGATATCAAATTCTGCTGAACATGGAGAACGAAGGGACAGTTCATTGGTGCACATCTTAGTTATGCATCGGTGTTGTCGCCGCACTATTTGACCCTTTGTGTTGAAGGTTCGAGATATAAGATCCGACTCCTCAATGAATTCGAGCTCATTCAACTCATCTTCATCGTGAACGCTCTTGCAATCATGATTGGCTTTATTCTCCTTGGGGCCGGCCTTGCAGCCCTATTCATTCGTCTTTCCGTCTACCCCATCATCTTGTATTTCCTCGATCCCAAGCGACTCAGGAAGTATGCAAACTTCTCATGGCTTTCACCATTGACAGATCTGCGTCACTGTTATCTCAGTCACACAGGCACTCGATCCGAGACGCTCGCTGCAGAACATGATCGTCGTGGCGAGCACATTCTCAGAATCGGACCCAACGCATTGTCATTCAGCCATCCACAGGCCGTCAGAGACATTTACGGTCATCAGACAAAGTGCACGAAAGATCACAAAGAGACAGTCCTGGCTGGAACGCATCGCAACTTGTTCGATGTTGTTGACAAGGGTGATCATAGCAGAAAGCGAAGGCTTTTATCTGCTGCTTTTTCGACAAGGAATCTTGAGAAATGGGAGTTCAAAGTGCAGTATACCACGCAGCGATTGCTTGATGCTTTTGATCAACGATGCACGGCACCTCTCCAGCCTAACACCAATCCCGACCTAGAAGATCTAACGGTTGACTTTAACCACTGGATCAATCTTTGGACCATCGAAGCAATCAACTATATCGCTCTCTCATCAAAGATGACTCTTCTCGAGACCGGTACCGATGAGGCCATTGCCGAAAAGCCTGATGGGACACTCTATCCCGCTCGATATCGCCAAGCTCAGAACGCCGCAGCTATGGTCAAGTCAGTCTTCGTCTGGGAGTATGAACTCTACCCGTGGCTAGCTCGTATCTCGAAAGTTGTGCCTAACAAGTGGAAGAGCTATTGGGCCAGTAGTGCACCATGGGGCGACATTTGCTACCACCAAGCCAAAGAAAGACTGAGGAAATATGAAGCTGGGGAAAAACTCGATGACTTCTTCTCATGTATTATGGTTAACAAGAACGGTATTCCTAATGAACTTGAGTGGGGAGAGATTGTCGCTGAAACCTCTGCCATTATCGATGCTGGAGCTGAGACTACGGCCATTGCCCTGACGCATATTCTTCAACTTTTGATCAGCCATCCCAAGCAGATGCAGAAGTTGAGGGAGGAGGTTGCTGCTGTTATGGATGAAGACGATATCATCGCGCCATTCGACAAAGTCAAAGACCTCCCATATCTCAAAGCCTGTCTTGATGAAGGCCTTCGCCTCATTCCTCCCGTCAGCTCAGGTCTTCCACGACGTATACCACCTGAAGGCGCTAAAATCATGGACACCTGGATCCCAGGCGATACGTCGGTGTCAATGACTATCTGGAGTGCTCATCACAACGAGGATATTTATCCTGAGCCATATGTCTTCAAGCCAGAACGGTGGCTTAATCTGGAAGAACGTAAGAGAATGGAACCATTCTTCATCCCATTTTCAGCGGGCGCGAGAGGGTGTATCGGACGAAACATCTCGTATTTGGAGCAGCAGATTGTATTGGCTACTTTGGTGCATCGTTATGACTTTGCTATGCCGACTAAGGATTTTAAGGTTGAGAGGTTTGAAGCTTTCAACCTGATCATGGGAAAGCTGCCTATCAAGATTTGGCGACGATAGGTTTTTTAAAGCAATATTTAGGATCTTAATAGCAAAATATTCTAAAACCTTGCTTATGACATGAGAATGTTGATCGGCAGCGTATCATGCGTCAGAGTAGGGACAGCATCTTTCCCCAACCCAACATATCTCCAAGCTGGTCATCATAGACCTGTAATATCTATAAACAGGTAATAAAAGAAATGCTAGTCTCATATTGTTCCTTGCCATTGGTCACGCTCAGGAACGTAGCCTCGTATTGCCCAGACCAATCTTACACGATGAGGCTGGGCGCTGACGGTTTCCATCACAAGTTCATTCCGCTTACTATGCATTATCCCAAAGCATTCGCAAGGGTAGCATTTCTTACATATCTCATCTAAGCTTAACATCTTGTGACTTGTTAAGTTTTTCCATATCACGTCATTTTCTGTTTTGAGCAATCGATTGGAATTGATGTTGACGGGGATTTGTTGGTATAAATTGCTACGTCTACCCACTGAACAGCAGGAGAGCAAGCTTTAAGTAAAGATTTCTTGCATAGTTCATTTCCGTGGCTTTTCAAATCACTCTTTTTCAATATGGATAGTTCTTCGAAGACGGGCTTCATGCGTGCTGTCCAGTGGGAGGGCAACGTCCGTGACATGTCTGTCAACATCATCCCACGTCCCAAGCTCATTGAACCAGAAGATGCAGTCGTGCGTATCACCACTTCCGCTATCTGTGGTTCTGATCTTCATATATACCATGGTCTTTTCGGCACCGAAGAAAAATTCGGCGTCGGTCATGAGGCAGTTGGCATTGTCGAAGAAGTCGGCCCAGCCGTGGACTTCTTCAAGCCCGGCGATCGAGTTCTCATTCTGGCCTTCGCCGAGGATGGAAACCTACTACCCAAGCCTTCAATGCTTGTGACGGATCAGCCTATCATTGGTCTTGGCCTTAGTGGAATGTTCCATGGCGATACTGGGCTACAAGGTGAGGTCGCTTTCATTGTTTACCTTTGTATCCATGCATCTGACATTTGTGGATAGCTGAGTATGCTCGTATTCCATGGGCTGATTCATCAATGGCAAAGCTCCCTGATAAGCTTGATGACAAGGAATGGCTGCCTCTTACAGATGCCTTCCCCACTGGCTGGACCGCTCTCAACTTCTCTGGCTTTGAAGCTGGCGATACTGTCGCTGTCTTCGGCGCTGGAGCTATTGGACTTATGACTGCATACAGCGCCATAATTCGCGGGGCCTCTCATGTCTATGTGATTGACCATGTTGCCTCGCGTCTCGCCAAAGCCGCTTCCATTGGTGCGCAGCCCATCAACTTTACCCGTGGAGGCAAGGCATCTGATCAGATCCTTGCTTTACGCCCTCAGGGAGTTACTCGGACTATTGACGCCGTGGGTGAAGTCTGCCTCAATGATGATCTCAAGCCGCAGCAGGACTATATCCTTCGTGAAGCCGTCAAGATCACTACCTCTGGTGGCGGTGTTGGCATCATTGGAGTGCACATCACTGCATTGGTTAGCGAATTTGGCGGCAAAGGAATAGTTCATAAGCCTGACTTGAAGGCCGAGATCAAGTTTCCGGTAGCTGAGGCCTGGATCAAGGGAATTCGTATCCAAGGTGGGCTTGTGGACATCAAGGGGAACATCAAGGCTCTAGTAGAGCTTGTCAAAAGTGGACGAGCAAGGCCTGGTTTCATTTTCTCAAACGAGTATAGCTTGGAGGAGGCTCCAATCGCTTATAGACGATTTGAGCAGTGGGAAGAGACGAAGGTGACATTGAGGGGAGTTCGCAGGCTGAGTGATGATTCTGATGAACACATTCTGGAGATACGCAATGGCAGCAACGGAGCTCACAGCGCCAATGGTGCATAAAGAATGGCAAAGACATGGAATTCTTCGTGGACTGTCAATGGGAGGTAGCAGTAAGATAATGGTTTTTAGCTAGAGTATAGCTGATTGGAAATGTGAGTCATAGATATACTCGGTTCCATTTCGCTAGAATGTGTCAACTGCAAACGAAAAGTTCTCAGCGTACTTCACGAAGGCGACATTGCATCAAACGCCGTAGGATGGCACTCACTTAATATGATCAATTGGTATAACTCAAGATAGAATGAAATGGCCGTAATATACGGAGGTCTAATTGCATGCTAGTCTCCCTAAACTCTCGATAGCGCATAAGAGAGTGAATTGAAGCGTGGGGAGCAAGGGATAGGTAACATCACAAATTTGTACCTCATTGGCGTCGCTAGCCTCAGTTCGACCTTGGTGACACTTGCACCATTTGAAGAGCACTCCTCTTCCGATGATGAGAAAACACGACAGTTTACGTTGTACAGATCATCGTTTAGGTACCTGACCTAAAGCATATACGGTATTGCAAATATTACATCAAGCGTTCGTTCCTGAAGGCATGTCATCCACCTCCAGCTGTGCGCATTCATGCCTAGATAACGATGACCTTCTTTTGATGTAGCAAAATTGCTACAGTCATTCTGTTCTTTGAGTAATGAGACTATACGGAAAATGCTGAGATAAGAGACTTTGATCTCCCTGAAACGGCTCTCCAGTTGAATTCGCTCTCTACGGACATGAGGACGGAACCCGAACATTACGAGAACTAGCCTGGATTATCGTTGTAGGTCTTACAGGTGACTAACAAGAATACTAAGATGCCTGTGCAATGTGTCACAATTGAGGGGAAGAGATGCCGAGTAATATGCTGGATGTTTGTTTATGTTATGCAAAATTGTTTGTGCAACAATCAGGGTCATACTGTGGTGCTGCGACATCATGCATCATTTTAATAATCCGAGAAAATGGTCTTTGAATATCAGAGAGGTGGGATAAATAGACAGTAAAAGGTTATGTGTGAATGTTAAACCGAGTTAAATAGTCCTTGGGCAAGTGATTATTGCAGCTTGAGACCATTGTCTTTTTTCATCCACCGCCATCAGCAAACGGGATATACAATGCCCTTCTCACTCCAACATACCCCATTCTACCGGGTCACCGTCCAGGCCCTGTGCATCACCCTCGCCGTTGCCTTCATCGTTCTGATATATATATGGCTCGTGTATCCTCTCTATAGCGGCAGCCTTCGTCATGTCCCAGGTCCATGGTATTGCAAGATTTCCAACATTCCACTGAGTATATATGAAATCTTATGCCGTCGAAACGACATTATTCTCACCTGGCACAAGAATTACGGGCCTGTAGTCCAATTTGCACCGAACGAGGTCTCAGTGGCTGATCTGGAAGCCACCAAACAGATCTATGGGACAAAGGATCGTTGGGCTAAGAGCGAATACTTTGACCACTTCATGGGGTATGGCAAGCGTTCCATATTTGCTACTAAGCCCTATGAGGAACATCGAGTGAAGCGTAAGTATACATCGTCGTTCTATCAAGCAAAAGCTATATACAAGCTTCCGGAGATTGAGGAGCATGTCAAGTCTCGCTCTCTAGCTGTGCTGGACCAGGTTCGGGACGGCCAAGATGTTGATGCTTTCAGCCTTACGTCATGGTACGCATTGGACAACATAACCTTCTTGGTTTTCGGACCCAATCACGCAACTCATTCGGTGGACCAGACATGCACCGAACGTGGAATCCTTGAGGGGTTAAAGTATCAACAGTTGACCGGCCCCTTTCGTTACAGGTGCCCTTGGCTGTACAACTATGCTTCTTATCTATTGCAGAGGGTTAGCTCTCGGTTCAAATATCTAGCAGCCGATGATGACTTCCCAGCTTGGTGTGAGAAGAAGTTCCTTGCTACTCTCAAAGATCCCCAGTTAAATGAATCCCACTCTTTGGTACGTCACCTTTGTGAACTCAACGAGGACGATGCAAACGATGGGTCTATCGATGTGCCTTACATGGCGGCAGAGGTCCTCGACAATATCGACGCTGCCGAAGCTACTATTGCAGTGACGGCGACATATCTCATTTGGAAACTGACTGAGGCTCCGAAATGGCAGCAAAAGATACGCCAAGAGCTATCTGCCTTGCCGAAGCAAGATGATGGATGCCTGTCCTTCACCGACGTCGATACTCGGGTTCCGTCGCTTGAAGCGTGTCTCCGTGAGGTGTACCGAGTGCATCCATCTTCAAGTGGGAAGAATGAGAGGGTAGTGCCTTTAGGAGGCCGCACACTGGTAGGAATCTTTGTCCCAGAGAATACCATTGTCACGTCTTCAGTTCTGGCATTGCACTATGATGAAGACGTCTACCCCGAGCCAAGTAGCTTTCTTCCAGAAAGATGGCTTGATGGAAGTGAGGAGAAGCGCAAGACTCTTGATGCACAGTTGATTCCTTTTGGATATGGTGGCAGAATTTGTTTGGGAAAGGCTTTGGCTACTATGGAGCTCAAGGTGCTTATAGGGAGTTTGTATCTTGAGCATGAGAGCCTAGCAACATTGGAGACTGATGCTGCGTCCATGAGGCAGTGTAGCACTCATGACGCGGTGCCGAGAGGATTGAGATGCGTAGTCAGGTTCAGAAGGATCAACGATAATGTAGCGTTGGCATGAGGGCTATAGGATATTGACACCTGGCATGTTGTTTGGAAGTTACCTTTTTGAGAACTAGGGCTTATTTAAATTACAAAATGCACGTATATTGACCAAGAAGGCCTTGTTGAAGACGTATATTATGGTCAGTCGTCCCAATTCACTAGCAGTTCTGTTACAACCAAAGATCACGGAAGTCAGATGCCGCCACGCATGCCATGCGGATGATGAACGCTGTTTCTGTAATCTAAAACTAGCTGGGAAAAGAAAAAAGTTGATTGATTAAAGATAGATGTTATGTAGCTGCGAACCCCTGTGATTCGCGCTTCCTTTAACCTCGTATGAGTCGCATCCGAGGAGGACATATCAATACAGCCAAAGACAACCCAATCAGTAATGAGACAACCCCGTTGAGGTACCCCGCCGGCATACTCTGATAATTACAAAAGGTATGAATCACAATGCCTATCGCTAAGACTATCACTCGTACAAGACACGAAGCCGCTTCTGCGACTCCATTGAGCAAGCCAAGCTTTCGAGGACTGGGCGATACTTCTTGCAAGCTAACGTGGACTGCCGTAACTACCATATAGATGCCGGGCCCCGTGAATGTCATCACGCTCAAAACGACCCGAAAGATCAAGAAACCAGCTTCGCTACCAGGGCGAAGAAATGCGTTCATGATGATGAAACTCAAAAGGAAGAAAGGAAAAGGAACTGGGCCTGATGAGATAATTTTCTGTGTACCAAAAAGTCGGTACAAAGCTGGGTATATCAAGAACAGCCAGCACGCCGCGGCAGCGCCCTGAAAGACCATGTACAGCATGATTTCGTGACCCGGGAATTCCAGGCCGCCTTTTCTAATATCTGTGTAGAGCGCGAGAGCTGCCACAGCCGTGAAGACAGATCCAAACAAGCTGATATGAATAAACGGTGAAAGTGTGTTACTGACACCACGGGACCTGACCAGCTCACGGAGGGATATCCAGGCTGGTAACAGAGAGCTCGTAGAGGAAGGGTGGTTCGTGACTCCGTTGGCCTTTTCTTCGACATCCTCCACGAAGAGTGTAACGACAATGGCGCAAGTTGCACTCATGGCACACATCGTGATTCCAGGAAGACAAAGCGGATGATGCTCAAACAAACTAACAGTTTTGAAGATGGTCGAGTATTGGCTCACATGGTTGATAAGAGCGTGGCCAATCAGAAGTCCAAAGGCCATTCCAATATTTCCAGCAAAGGAAGACAAGCTGAATCCGCGAGTAGCCTCTGTTTCCGTCTGACATCGCTTTCCGATTATGGCGCGGATGACGACGTCGCCGCCTGATACAATTCCCATGAAGCATCGACAAAGCGCCATCTGCCAGAGCGACGAAGTAAATCCGAAGAGCAACGAACCAATAGTAGTGCCAAGGAGAATGCAGATAAGCATGGTCTTGGCACCAAACCTATCTGCCAAGGTGCCCCAGAATATCGATGTCAAGGCTTGTCCCGCCAAGAATAGTGATTCGAAGAAGCCGACGTAGAAAACGATATCAGTCCCACGTAAACTGCTATTGTGCTGCACCATATGGGCAATGTATGGGAAGATAGAGAAGTATGCCATCGTCACCATCAAACGCGCGTAGCACAGCAGGGGAATCTGTATCTTGGTTCGCAAGCTTGTCTTCGTCCCTCTGCGCCTCCTGTCATTTCTGAGAATCAGAGGAGGAAACTTGGTGTAAGACGTTGACCATCGATTGGTGGACAACAGGGAAGTCGCCGAGTTCATCTTTACCAACTGAGCTAGGTTAGCAATCAGTGACCTTTACATCGATTTGATGTTAACATACGTTTGCGCAAGGGCGCTGGCCTCCCGCTCCGTTTGAACAACGCGAGGAACGAAAGAAAAATGAGTGATTTCTATAATGAAGACCAAAGAAATAGCCATGGATATCGGCTAAGGAAAAAGGATCTAACGGCTTTTATAGTCCTGGAATGTCGTAAAATGATATCAAAGGCTTTTCATAAAAAGTCTTAATATTGATTGGTTGCATTGGGCGTAACCCGGGTTTACAAAAGTCAAATACCCAGTAAACTGAAGGTTGTAACTGAGCAGACGAATGATCGAGACCCAGACGGCAAACTCCTTGAGACAAACAAGATAATATCACTGGCTAAGGAAGTTTTAAGTTTTTGACCACAAAGTATTCTAACGACTCACACAAAAGCCAAAATAGACAATCAAGAGGGATAGAAATGCGACCTGCCAAGGTAACTTTATCAGGTCTGTCGCCCAAGTTAAGTCACGGGACCGGGAACCCGGCACCCCGCTTCTGGCCTCAACACCATAACCTTCATTAATTCAATTACTCAAAAAGTCAATATAATGCCCTGATTTTCATCCGGTCTTGACCCATAATGCCTTCTTATGTAGAAGAAGATATGCTTAAAGCAATTAACCTTATTCAAAACGGCCAATCACAAGTTAAGGCTGCCAATGAAGCTTCTGTACCCCGATCAAGCTTATAGGACCGACTTAAAGGCATTATGCCTCGAAATAAGGCTCATTCGGATCAACAGCGGCTCGGCCTGGCCATTAAAGAGGATCTTATTAATTGGCTACAGCTACAAGATACCCTTTATATACTGTTAATGCATTTCCAAATCAGGCAACTTATCATCCGGATTTTAAGCTTACAAGGCAATTATCATCCCCTCAGCAAGCATTAGGTTACCTGATTTCTTGCATGCACTGAGTGAATTAAAACTCTAAAGGCAATTAGAGTTAAATATAAGCGTATTAAAGGATTAAAGGCAACTATTATCCGGTCTTGGTTCAACCAATTAAAGGATCTCAAGATAATGGTTATCTGCGGCTACAACCATTAGAATATGGATGAAACCGGCATCTTCCAAGGGATCAGTATTAACGGCTTAGTCATTAGCCAATCAGAGAAGAGGAAAACCTTAAAGAAGAGCCCTTATAGGCGCAGTTAGGTCATTATAATGGCAGCTATATATGCTGACGGCATGGCCCTTATCCTGTTTATTATCTTTAAGGGAGATCAGCCTTAATAATAATAGTTCCTAAGGGATCCTTCCTTTTTAGGTAATTGGCACTTTGCAATATCACTAAAGGGATAGACCACTAATGAGATCTCAGCCTTATGGCTTAAGGAGGTCTTTATCCTATATATATTGCCTAAAAAGGAAGGGGAAAAGAGGCTTCTTTTCCTAGATAGGCATAAAAGCCATTTAATAGATAAATTCATCTACCTTTATTTTAAGCATAATATTTATCTTTATTACCTTTCTCTATATATATTATATATCCTTTAGCCTCTTAATTTAACTATATTTAGTATATTAAAGATAATATATTGCTATAAACTTAAGATAGAAGCCCCACTTGTTGAATAAGGGAATATAGCTAAGGCTGCCTTTTTAAGGTATTATTATAAGGCTTAGGCTGGTGCCTTTACTGAAGAGAAGATCTGGGCCGGCTGGCTTATATCAGGCTTATGGCCTATCAACATTATAAGACCATTATTAAGTAAATACATAATACCGGATGAAAATGAGGCTCAAGTTACTCAATTAGGCAATCCAACTATACCACCAGCTAATATAAGCTCTTAATTACCTTATCTTAATATGCTACATAAGCTATCTGATGTCATGAAGCTTGCAAGAGACGAATTAGGCAATAAAGTACTTATACCAAGGAAAAGGCACTTATTCCAGACGATTGAAAAGGGCCTTAATGAACGGGCCGTTGAATTAGCTTTAATAATAGATGAAAATAGGGTATTAAGCGAGAAAAACGACTAATTATAAGTCTTAAAGAGAAGAAAGGTTATATTAGACCTTAATCAGAAGGTATATACCTTAAAGGAGGTCTATAAAATAAGGGATACTATAGTAGTAAAAACAGGAAAAGAATAAGGTTATTTAACTTATAATTTAGTAGATATAAGCTTATTTAGTAAGTAGAAAAAGACTAAATGAAAAAAGAGCTTATTTTTATTGATTTTCATATAACGTAGACGATAAGCGGGTGTTATAGATAAGCGAGTGTTACAAAAGTCTTCATCTTAAAAATAAAAATCGCAATAAAAACACAATAAAGTATCTAATCATTTAATTCTAATTGCTATACTCTTCTGCAGAGGCCTCAATACCCTCTTGACAGGTCCTTGCATTATGCCCGGCCTTGCTGCATCTCCCACAGCGCCGAACCCCCGGTCGCATCGACCTTCCCTGACCACCACCTTTCGACAATTCGGCCACTACCTGCATATCTATATCTATCTGATCAGTTAGATCCCGACCTTCCTCTACTGTCATCTTCCCTCTATTCTATAGGCAGGTTCTTTTTGCTCTGCGCTATCAGCTGAGTATCTCATTCGCCTATCGAAGATCTTAGATCTCAGCCCTCATTAAAGCCATCTTATGCATAACTGCCTTTATTCCTTTCGAAAGAGACTTTAGTGCTTCTAAAATTGACTCTAGGGAGCTGCTTTGATGCCTTTTAATTCATCTTTTAAGGTATTTAGACTGCAATTCAGCCTCAATAATTATCTTCAGGGTCTTTGAAGTCTAAGGTTGTGCCTGGCCTGCTTCCTCCTCAGCAGGTGTTGGAGTCTATAGCTGCACATTAAGCTTTAAGACTACACTTTCTGGATCAAAAGGGATAAGGCTAGCTCCCTTAAAACCTCCCTTAATATTCTTCTCGGTCATAGTAGCCTAAAAAGCGGCATAAANNGCCAGGAAGAACTCAGTCTTAGAAATATATATTATAGAGCTTCTGATTAGATGCTCAATTTCTCGACTATATACCTTTTTCAGCGGCCCAAAGCACTTAACGTCAAGAGGCTGAAGTAGATAAGATGAATGAGGCGGCATATAAAGCGTAATGATATTATGCTCCTCACAATATATCTCAAAGTCGGTCAAGTGGTGACTTTCGTGACCATTAAGGATCAGAAGACGATAGGAACCAACTGATCGATTGGCTGTATATCGGTTAAAGTGCTTTAGCCACTTGAGATCTGTCTCATTATCTATCCAGCCATTTTGGGTCGTGGTGATAGCCCAATCGCCCGGGAGGTTGCTTTCTCGGTACCAATTGGCAAGGTGATATTGGCCTGCAATCACGATAAATGGATTAATTGCCTAGCCTTCTGCATTAATCGCCTGGATAACTGTAACCCATTCCTGATTTCCAGGCTGCATAGATTTAGGCTTTTTACGCCTCTCTGCGCCTATAATAACTATACTGCTTCCAATTATGCCCATTATAAAGCCAGTCTCATCAAAGTTATAGATATTATCTAATTAGATACCATACTTTGCGATTATATTCTATATAAGCCTGAACTAATTGTAAATAGTAGTTAGATCTTTATATCTAGCCCTTTAATAGTTATATCTCCGCTGAAAATACGTCTTGAGGTCTAATTGCCGCTTAATGAAATTAATAGCCCAGCGCTTACCAACTGGTGATGCATTGCGATCAGCAAGCAGTCAATTGGCCATTTCTTTAACACTATAATGCCAGGGAGGAAATCCTCGCGAATCGAGGTCGAGGATATACTGAACTATAATCTGTTCCTCTAGATCAGATAGTTTCCGCGACTTCAGGATAGTATTATGTATAGAGAGTATGCCTTTGCGTCGGCGCTATAGCTTCATAGGGCCAACTTCATATATCTCTGCAGCTCATCAGAGCTTTAATTTAGGGTTATTTTAGAGCGCCTGAAGAGCAAGAAGAACTCTAGCCTCTTCATTTAATTGTAGCATATTGGGTGGTTAAGAATTAATTGATCAGATAGAAAGTGAGGTGTATGAGGGATTTTTGTAACACTCGCTTATCTGTAACACCCGCTTATCGTCTACGTTAATTGAAGATATTGAGGTTATGGTGTTGAGGCCAAAAGTGGGGTGCCGGGTTCCCGGTCCTGTGACTTAGTTCCTGTAGCTAGGAACTCGCGATGTCTCACCACAAGAACCAGGCTAGCGTTTATGGTGCTCGGAAGTGTACATGGAATAAGGTGTTATGTTTGATGGGCTGCCTTCATCTATGTTGCTCATACTGATAAGGTTTACCCAAACCATGTCGAGCCTGTTAATGTATCAACCTGAATAAAGTCGTTCAGCCACCGGAATCTAGTTTAATGTTTTTGGTGACAGGCTGGCAGCAGTCAGATAAAGAAGGTCACACTGAACTCGCTCTTTGCATGAAAGTATAGATTCAATTTGTTTCTATGGTTTCATGTCACTGGCCTTCTAATTCGGATCCATGGTTAGCCGCGGTTCAATTTTCTTCGATCTAAAGGGCAGCATTTTTCAGGGTTGACATTGTCTTACAATGCCTTGTCAGTGGGTCTTGTACGTAATACCGATGTCGGGCTTGTTTCTATCAATTAGTAATTCTGTCGTCGTGGACATCGTTGAGAACGCTAGCCACAGAATACTGTATTAAGTGAACAACCTGTGTGATACTCTAATCCTTCGGTCATAGAGAGGATCTGAAGAGTCATCCGCTTGTCAAGCTGACTCATTTAGCCCCGCAGGCAAAGCACCATAAACTCCACATGTCATGGATTGGGCGTGGAGCTACTGTCACGAGAAAATCAGTATAAATAAGATGGAGTCTTAAAACGTTTCGAAGATTTTACGATTCCAAATCTTCCCGTAATACCTATGACACTGAGTGTCTCTGCCAACATTGAAGATTCGTTGTTCAATATGGTCCCCTCGCCCGAAATCCGCCCAGCGTCCTCTGAAGGTATCTCGCGAAAAGACAACCTTTAATCCTTTTACTAAATCTCACTGTAGATGTCCCTACTATCTTAAGCTTAATCCGTGCTGGCGCAGAGGAGCAAGCCCCTGGAACCGTCGTCACTGCAACGGAAGAGCGCCTCGCGAAGACACTCCAATTGTCAGACATCAAGGACTCTCCCGAGCACCGTATCGGACATCCCATTGTGGCCTTCTCACCAGATGGGAAGCCGGCTGGACTATTGATCTATTTCTTCAACTATACAGCATGGGGAGCTGCTCCTGGAGTTTGCATGGAGGAGATTTATGTCGTCCCAGAATACCGACCTCACGGCTACGCACGGAAGTTGGTCGAAGCTATGGCATCAGCGGCTAAGGAAGCCGGTTGCGTAAAGATGGAATGGCTCTGCCTAAAAGATAACGCGAGGGCGCTGAGATTCTACGAGAAACTTGGGGCTAAGCGAATGGAGGATTGGACGGTGCTGAAGGTTGATGAGGCTGGAATAGATCGTTTGCTATAGTGGCCACTGTTGGCGACGCCCACCAGTAAGAAAAGTACATATATAACCACAGAACAAGAAGTAATATGCCCCCAGTTTCAGTCAACAAGGAACGGTTCCATACAATAAAGATGCTTATAGTATTAAACGCCAGAATCCTCCTGCTCAATCGATGGCTCACTCTGGAAAGTACTCCAGCCGTCGCAAACATCCGAAACATAGCTCGATGTAGAAATGTTAGCAATCTCGCTTGCACGCTCAAGGAACTGCAATGCAAATCCCTCAGACGTATGCCAGCCTATAATTTCAAGAGTCAGTAAAAGCTTAGGAGACAATGCGTCTTGAACTAACCGATATGACAATGGCATAGCCAAACGCCCGGATTATCAGTTTCCCAAGCCATGACCAGATACCCGTTAGCTGGCAGCATAGCCGTGTCTCGTCGAGGAGGGTTATCTGTGTTCAGGGTGATGGAAGACGAGTAAGTACCCGTTCCTTGAGCCAAGATGAAGAAGTCATGTCCGTGAAGATGAATTGGGTGAGGAACAGCTAGAGCTGTCTCAATCACGAAGTAAACCCATTGGCTTGCCTCACTGAGTTCAATCACCGCATCATCAGTCTCAAAGTCCGCCGTATCATTGAGGACCTGAGCCAGTGTAGGGTTTGCCCAGTCTACCAGCATACTCGTGCTGTTGAGCATCCATTTGAACAGACCAGCTGTGTTCTTGCCGACTGTCGCAGTCTCAAGATCATTCCAGTTGGCATCTTCAACTGTCTTGGATATGTATGGTACAATGTTATCCGTCTCGTCATCGCAACCGTCGGTGTAGTCGTAGGCAGTCGTGGACGGTGTACCGGGGCTGTCTCCATAGTAGACAATGCCCTTGATGTTGTCGGTGGAGTCGTTATCGGAGCAGGCGGCTTGAGGGATGGCGCGCATCCAGAAATTATCGGCGACATCAGCTTGATCTGCGGTGACTACAATATCGTAGCGTTGGCCTATAGAGGTTAGTGAATTCCAAGAGGATGAATTAAGAACAGACTTACCCATGCCCAAGTCCAGAACCGTTGTTTTAAATGGCTCGATGGGGACAAGGTCTGCTGCGATCACAGTCAAGGTATGATTGTCAATCGAGAACTTCCAGTGAGTGTCAACTGCTGCATTGACAAGTCTCATACGATAGGACGTGCCAGACTCAAAAGAGACATTGAATCTAGTGCCAGTCTGAGACGAGCTATCATCGTCCCCAAAGACGTTTGTGCCGTTGATGAGTCCGTTGTCCAAGGTTGGAGGTCCATTGGTCTCAGCTGAACTATACAGCTCGTCAACGGTCTGATGGTCCCAATCATTGAGAAACACCATGCCAAGATCCTCATCGTAGTCTGTCGTGGCGGGTCCGTTGATGATGATACCGCCGAAGATGCCTTGCCACGCCTGCAGAGCCCAATGGGAGTGATACCAAGTCGAGCCATACTGGGTGGCCTTCCAGGTATAAGTCACCGATTCCCCAACTGCGAGAGGACACTGGGTGATGGAAGAGACGCCGTCATACTGGTTTGTGTAGTTCTGACGAATACCATGCCAGTGCATGCTTGTACCATTCAGAGACGTGCTGAGAGAATTGGTAACGTGAATGACGACAGTGTCACCCCAGTCAGCAAAGAGAGTAGGTCCCGGGATGCTACCATTGACGGCCATGGCCGAACGAGAGTAGCCATCAGGGGCAACAGTAACATCTGTCAGCTCTAGCCAGTACTCACGAGTGACGCCAGTATCTACAGCTTCAGTGCTGTAGTCCGTGTCAATGGAGTAGTCGCACCACTCTGAGCGAGTAGAAGCAGTGTTTCCGCTACAAGAGCGGCGGTTCAGCTGGTGAAGAGGGCTTCGAGCGTAAACTTGGCTGAGGCAGAGAGTGCCAGCCGGGAGAAATTGTAAGAGCTTCATTTCTACCGACACAAGCTGAATCTCAACCAAGGACTTTAGAGACACAGAATGATGATGATAAAGAAGGTATCAATGAGTCTCGAATGATTTGGTTTGTTTTTGGCTTCTGTTATTCTCCTACAGGCTGTTCTTAAATACTTCAATCCAAACCTCGAGTTGTCCGTTTAGGAAGCTCATCAGCCCATCGTAAAAGAGACCTATCATTTTGTGAACTAATATCTCGTATCACGAACTCCTTCCAGATGGAGTATTGAAACGAGTCGTCGTCACTCTGAGAAATGAAGCCACTCGGCGATTTCACAACTGCAGGGACGATCACGGAAGATTATAGCCTCCAGTTACCCACATTCCGTGATATCCACATAGACTTAAATAGAACTCTATAAGCGGAGGAGTCCTCCGAGTAGACAAGAAATGCCGAATAATAAATGGGATTGGCTGAAGGACAGAATTATCGTTGCATCGGCGCGGGTTGGTCCGTCAGGAGTAGGTCAGGGATGGCAAGGGTTGTGGCTTGTCCCGTATCCGCGTCAGCGTTTCGTCGGCATTAAGACCTTGAAATATCTATAGCCAGTCCTTTATACCGATTACGTACTCAATGGGGCTCGTCATGTGGGTTAGAGCCACGACCTCATATAAGTCTTTAGATAAGGCATCTTTGTTCTTATAATCTGGCTAGTTGCCCCATCTTTCCCCATCATATCGGCGATACAGTACTCAGAAAGATGCACAAGCTTGGACTTACCACTTTCGCGGCCTCGATCTTGGCGACTGCTGCTACTGCAGCTAGCAACACTGGTCCTTTTTCTCTTTATGCTTATGGAACTGGAGTCGGTGGTCTTCCGATCTTTTCCTCTGGCAGTATGTTGTTTGCCCATTGCTCGATGAAACATGCTGATGAAAACCCCCAGATAAAGTCTTTGTTGGCAACTTCAGTCAAGTCGACGACTCCGAGGCCGCTCCGATTCAGTGTAAGTAACTCAACTTTCCAACTTGACTCTCATTGACACGACTCAGTTACCGAGGGAGATGATGCATGGTATGCCTCTCCAAACACGACCGGCTATGCCAAAGGACGTGATCCGACCTGGTCCAACTACACCTTTGCCGTCCCTGGGCCATCCTCGTCCTCTCATAGCGTCAAACTGATCAACAGTACGGCCGATGCCGACAATTACGTATCGGATCTGATGTTCTATGGTACTTTTGTCATGGTCGAAGAGAATGGGCAGATGACCTCACTTTGGTATGCCACGCCGTCAGAGATCGATGGTGTTTATACCATTGGCTGGAATGCTTCAGATGCTGGTCATTCTGATGATAAGGTCGTCATCACTCTCAAGAGGACTCCGCCATCAAACCCTAGCCCCAAGGATCAGTAAGTCTCCTATCAATATATCCGTGATGGGGTATGCTCTTCAGGGGTTATACACAGCGCTCATGACTTCCTACGGCGCATCGCTGAGAGTTGGGAGGGTTTCCTCGGAACAGCTACAGGTTCGAGACAGATCTGCAATCCTCCAGCCGGAGTTCAATAGTGTTTTATTGATATAGAAGACATCTATGGTACATACACAAGATTGCTCAAGCTTCGAACAGCATTGAGAAGTTACTTGATGGAGAACATGAGAACAAATGAATGATCTTTCGTACTATGCTAGCTTAAATCCTTCCCATGTTCTAATTTTCGTGTCACGATTATCATGACCGTCAAGTACTTTCGTATAATCAAAGGGTTTAGATCTCTCTCATCTTGCGAAGAGGAAACAAGGCTATTGAGGAAAGTTCAAACCGGGCTAACCATCTGAATGCCTTGACTCGGTTAGTTTTGAGATAATATTGGAGTTTCTGACGTCACGTGTGAGACATCGAACTGCGATACAGAAAGCGGCACGAATCTGTGTCTATTTTCTTACATTCTTCTCTTATTATGTTAATTGATCCTCTGTTTTGCTGGACAGGAAGTTACTCAATAAGAGACATCAGGTGGCATTAAAAACTAAGACTCCATTATCATGTTCATAAGCTCTTCCTCGTTAATCCCAATTTGAGAAGACTCCACATCCAGGCCTTGGGTGCTCTGGTCTTACTCCTCTCCATCAAACTCCTCGCAATATTATTGGATGACCCTCCTTGGCCATTGTTATCCCAGTGTCCCAGTACGTGTTCAAGCAACGTCGAATTTCCAATCGAAGTACCAAAAATATCCAGAAGAGAGCCTTGATTGGCGTCCAATAAGCCACCGAGGACATCACCCAGCAGAGTGATCACAGGGAAGGTGAATCTGATATGCTTGTAGTTCAACACTCCTTCTATATACTTAATGTGCTCACCACCAGCAATGGTGGTGTTCCCCGTTGCGTTGAACTCCAGGTAGCCGTTGCCAAGAGGTCCTTTCTGCATATCGAGGATCTCAGAGAGGTTGGGAACCAGCTGATCAAAGTAGAAATTGCCGTCAAACGGTACAGAGTTGTTCCCTGGCCACAGCTGTAGATCCCATAGGTTGATCAGGCCTAGACGTATGTCTCCGGACATGACGTTGAATGTCAGGTTGCCTAGTCCAAGTCGAAGGACTCCAGAGTTGGGGATATTTAGCATTCCCTTCATGTTGTTCTTTGATGTCCGATTGGCATTCAGATCAAAGTCTAGGCTCTTGAGCGCAAAGCCGTCAAGGTAGTTGAGAGAAGCAATATCAACAGTCTTTTTCAGACTACGGTGATACTTCAAAGAACCAAGCTTGATCTCAGGCTTTCCCTCTAACGACAGTTCGGCGTCGGGTTTGTCGAAGAAGACATTGAACCACTTCGTCAGCTCAGTCTCATTTGTCACCTGGAGCGTCTGGTTGGTGATGGTGATATTGGTGTGACTGTGAATGTGTGTTTCTGGAAATTGAAGCTTGAAGAATGATGACATTGGCTTCGTCTCCTTGCTGTAGAGGAAGAGATCCACGGGCTTGAGAGTCGCAGCGATTGGTGTTTTTAACTGTGTCTCGATACTCATGTTCACCTCGGTTGGAGATATGACCTGTAAAGCGCCACCATAGATGGGGAGCTTCTGGTCGTTGAGGATGTCTTGGACGATTGCAGGAATGATGACAGTGAAGCTGATGCATTGTCAGAAGAGGTACTCAACTGATGGGACGAGACTTACAGTAGTGGCAGTAAAATCGCGAGAAGGATGGCGATGGCCAATAGATACCACCATTTGAATCGCCAGAAATGACTCTTCACCTTTTCCCATTTGGTTGGACCTGGAGCGACTTTCTCATCGCGAACATGATCGTCGGAAGAGGCGTCGTTGCTCGCAGCATCAGCAACTGGAGCGTTCTGTTCACCAGCAGCATGCGTCGTCTCTGCAGGCGCAGCATTATCAGCGCCCGCCGCTGTAGGTTCTCTCTCAGAAGCCATTGTAATTGACTGAGACAACACAATTGACAGCAAACAATTGCAATAATCGCCAATACCTCAGAGAAGGAATGAGATGCTCCACAGGCGGCTCAGACTTAAGGCAGAACAGCGAGGGTCTTAGGCCAAGACCTGCCCTGAATTTGGTCACCCAAGCGCGAAAGACGGGCCTCTAAAGTTATACCAGGGTACGCCAAACTATTGAATACACTAACCAGGCCCATCCCAGCTGGTGCGGTCCTGGAAATTATGATCAGCAAGCGGGGTATTGCACTAAAGGACCGGGGGTGCCAGGGTGTGAATACGAGCCAGACTCGAATCTGATAAGTGATGGGCAGAAGATCCGGCACATGATCACTTCCCCTCACTTTCTCTGCAAAGTAAAGTGTGTGCATTGAACAGGTTTGTCCAGACCCCAACGAGTCTAGTTTGCGATAGTTCCCATAGCTTTGATCTTCAAGCGAAAGCCGAGAAAGATGCTTTGCATGTGTCAAGATTCTGGGGAACTTAGCTCGGGGGGCTTGGATTGAAGGCCTGAAAGAAACGGTTTTGGACAGGGTTGCGAGTAAGTTACCAGCGAGCCAGGCTCCCACGTCGAGTCAGGTTCCAGACATACCACGCCCCCCATGTTATTCTGTAGCCTTGTCTACCGCGACAAAAGCAAGTAGCGGAGTCTCACCGAGACATACCGAGACAAAATGGCACCTTGTTGCGCTGATAGAGGTGTGCCCAGAACAGACATGTATGCGAATGCATGTCATGAACTTATCGGAAAGGCGCGTGTTATTTTCGCTCAATCTCTCCGGTATCGCGAATACCCCAAGGCAAAAGATCTAAACAAGGAAGATGAATTGATGTTGCAGTGCGGCGTATGCCGACTGGTACTACTCTGCCATGTGCAAATCATCCGCCTGTCTTATGCCAGGACGACTATAGTGAGATCTTGCAAGCACAGATGGACAACAATGGCCTTAGATACGGATAAAGACAGTTTCATTACAGCACCATAAAGGCGCATTCATAGGGTATCGTATACGTCAAATATCCAAACTCATTAAATACATGATTAAAACATGCCATCACGTAACCACGTTCATAACCCAGTCATCACATTAAGACCGTCCCATTAGCTCCTTGAGCACCGCATGTACCAAGTCTGCTACAGTCGCAACAAGCTAGAAGCAGAAGTTAGCATATCTCCATAGTAATATCGTGAGGTTTGACTTACCGGTGTCGCGTCTCCAATGAGTTCCGATACTTGGTTCACGAAGTTCTTGTTAAGTAGATCCTCAGCATTTCCAACCAAGCCGAAAAGACCCTTGATGGTCTTGGGGTTAAGGAATGGCACCACTGCATCTACAATGCCCTTGACGTCAATCTTCTTGAGGGCATTGAGCAGAGGTTTGGCAGCGTCGACGAGACCAGTGAGATCAAGACCGTCCAGCTCCTTGAGCAAAGGTTCAATGATCTCAAAGAGCTCTTCAAGGTCGATCTTGTTCAAGACCTCAATCAATGGTACTGCGCCCGAAATAAGGGTTTGTGTCTGGTTGACGAACTTGGCAGTCAGAAGGTCCTCTGCGTTGTCAACGAGACCGACAATACCCTTGATACTCTTGGGCGTAAGCAGAGGCTCGATAGCCTTAAGCAAGCCGTCAAGGTCAATGTCATCCAGAGTATCGAGTAGGGGCAGAAGCTTGTTAACCAGCTTGACGAGATCAATCTTCATGAGAGCATTGAGAAGTGGCTTGACCTTCTTGATGAGGTCTCCCAAGTCAATCTCGCCGAGAGCTTCAAGAAGAGGCTGTAGCTGTTTGATGAGCTTCTTGAGATCGATGTCACCAAGCGCTTCCACAAGGGGTACAGCTTCACCAATAAGTGTTTGGGTCTGGTTGACAAACTTAGGAGTAAGAAGGTCCTCAGCGTTGCCAAGGAGATCCATGATGCCCTTGACACCCTTTGGTGAGAGTAGCGGTGCAAGTGCGTCGAAGAGACCCTTGATGTCCAAATCGCTGATCTCATCGAGAAGAGGTGAGAGCTTCTTGACGAGTTTGACAAGATCGATCTTGCCAATCTCTTTCAGCAGAGGACCTACCTGGTCCAGCAATTCGGGCAGATCGGCATCTTCCAGTGAGGAGATCAGGGGAACAGCGCCAGAAATAAGCGTCTGAGTCTCGTTGACGAATTTCGATGTCAACAGCTCCTCAGCGTTATCAACTAGGCGCACGATGCCCTTGATTGAGTCCTTGGTGAGAAGAGGCGCGAGAGCGCTGAGAATACCCTCGAGATCAAGCTTGCCGAGCATCTTCAGCAGTGGTTCAACTTGGTCGAGCAAGTCCTCAAGGTTGAGCTTAGACACGCTAGTGATGAGTGGCCCAGCCTTGGAAATGAGAGACTTGGTCTGGGAAACGAAATCCTTGGTAAGAAGGTTCTCGGCGTTATCAAGCAGACCAACGATACCCTTAATGGAGTCCTTCGTAAGCAGCGGCTGAACAGCGCTCAAGATATCCTGAAGCTTAAGCTTGCCGACTTCCTTGAGCAGAGGACCGACCTGGTCGAGTAAGCCTGCAAGATCCGCCTTGTCGAGACTGTCAAGAAGAGGAGAGGCCTTTCCGATCAGCGACTTGGTCTGAGAGACAAATTGCTTGGTAAGGAGGTTCTCGGCATTGTCGAGGAGTCCAACGATGCCATTGATGGAATCTTTGGTGAGGAGAGGTGCCACGGCACTGAGAATATCCTGAAGCTTGAGCTTGCCGACCTCCTTGAGAAGAGGACCGACTTGATCAAGCAGACCCTTGAGATCAGCATCATCCAGGCTGTCAAGGAGAGGTGAAGCTTTGGAGATCAGAGACTTGGTCTGAGAGACGAAGTCCTTGGTGAGCAGGTTCTCAGCGTTGCCCAAAAGACCGATAATACCCTTGATCGAATCCTTGGTGAGCAGTGGTGCAAGCGCGTCAAGAAGACCCTTGAGATCAATCTTGCCGAGGCTAGTCAAAAGCGGGCTGGCGTTGGAGATGAGCTTCTTGGTGTCCGACACGAAGTCCTTTGTCAAAAGACTCTCGGCGTTGCCCAACAATCCAACGATACCCTTGATGGAGTCCTTGGTAAGAATAGGAGCCAACGCATCGAGAACACCGGCGAGGTCGATCTTCTTCAAGCTGTTGATTAGAGGACCAGCGCTTGTAAGCAGGGACTTGATGTTCTTCACAGTCTCTTTGTCAAGCAAGTCTTCAGCGTTGTTCAAAAGACCTACAAGACCCTGGATCGCATCCTTCTTGAGGATAGGGCCAAGTGCATCAAGAATACCCTTCAAGTCGAGATCAGACAGCTTATCGATGAGAGGCGAAGCGCTAGACAACAAGGTCTTGATGCTCTTTATGGTCTCCTTGGAAAGCAGATCCTCGGCGTTGTTGAGCAGTCCAACAAGGTTCTGGATGGCCTCCTTCTTCAAGATGGGGCTAAGAGCATCGAGAAGACCCTTCAGGTCGATATCAGCAAGCTTGTCGATCAGAGGCGAAGCTTGAGAAAGTAGGGTCTTGATGCTCTTCACAGTCTCCTTCGACAGCAGATCCTCCGCGTTGTTCAATAGTCCAACCAAGCCCTGAATGGCTTCCTTCTTGAGGATCGGGCTGAGGGCATCAAGGACGCCCTTGAGATCGATATCTGAGAGCTTGTCGATCAATGGTGATGCTTGCGATAGCAGAGTCTTGATACTCTTGACAGTCTCCTTAGACAGAAGGTCCTCAGCGTTATTCAAGAGGCCGACAAGACCCTGAATGGCCTCTTTCTTCAGAATGGGGCTGAGCGCGTCCAAAACTCCCTTGAGGTCAATGTCAGAGAGCTTCTCAATCAAAGGAGATGCCTCGGTGAGAAGGGTCTTGATGCTCTTGACGGTATCCTTGGTCAACAAGTCCTCTGCGTTGTTGAGCAGTCCGACAAGTCCTTGGATAGCCTCCTTCTTGAGAATGGGGCTCAAGGCATCAAGAACACCCTTGAGATCGACATCGTTCAGCTTGTCGATCAATGGCGACGCCGCACCAATGAGGTCTTGCGTCTGATCCACAAACTTGGGTGTCAAGAGAGTCTCGGCATTCTTCAACAAGCTCAAGATACCCTTGATAGAATCGTCCTTGAGGAGCGGCTGCAGCGCTTTGAGGACTTCTTCAAGGTTGAGCTTGGTGAGCTGCTCGAGAAGTGGGGCGATGTCCTTGATGATGGGGGAGACTTCACCGAGAAGACCCTGGATCTCGTCGACGGTCTTGGCGGTGAGAAGATCACCGGCGTTCTTGAGTAGGGTGACAATGCCCTGGATAGACTCCTTCTTGAGAAGTGGGTCCAGAGCTGATAGGATACCCTCGAGGTCAAGGCCGGTGAGCTTCTTGAGAAGAGGAGAAAGCTCGTCCAGAAGAGGCGAGACATCTCCAATGAGGCCCTTGGTCTGCTTGACGAAGTCGGGTGTCAAGAGACCTGCGCCATTGGTGAGAAGACCGTTGATGTTCTTGAGGTTGTCGTCGGTGAGAAGCTTGAGAACCTTGGAGACGATACCAGCGATATCGACATCCTTGATCTGGTCGACAAGGTCCTTGAGGTTGAGTTCGCCAACGAGATCCAGCAAAGGACCTGCTTTGTCAAGGAGACTTCTGATTTGGTTGGGGGCGGGAGGCTTCAATGTTGCTGCGAGATAAACCATAGCATCATGGAAAGCCTCAAGGAACTCGGCTGATAGGAGACCCTTGAGGGCTTTGAGGAGATCTCCCAACTCGCCGAGGGCGTCTGTCAATCCCTTGAGGCCATCTCCAAGGTCACCAAGACCATCGAGTCCAGGAATTGAGACAACGCGACTGGAATCGCCGCTATCTGAATCTGAGTCGTCATCTGATCCAGAACCGGAGCTAGAACCGCCAGATTTGGAGCCAGAACCAGAAGTAGTATTTTGTCGCCGTATTAGAACAGGTGCGCGAGGGAATGTATTACTCTTGAGAAGTGTATTCAATTCCTTTAACGCGTCTGTGAGTTCTGATCGCGGTACAAGCGCGAGGTTATGCTTCTCCAAAAGCTCGACCAATTGGCCCGAGAGCTCCGGTGCGGAAACAGTCTTTGGCTCAGGGGCTGCAAGACTAAATGGCGCAAGAGCCGACAGAAGCACCGCTGAGAACCTCATAGTTTGGCGATTGAAAGAGAAGATGAGATAAGGAAACTGACTGAACTGTCTCACTATCTATCACAGCTTGACTTGTAGGGGGAGAAGGGGGGAGAAGAGATAATCAGGCTGCCAAGGGTTCGTTTAAAGGAGGCTCTTTATCTCAGCCAGTCATCACACACGGATTTGTTTTTCGGGACCGTTGCAGGCTCTCCACAGCTGTACCCCAGAAACCATGGATGTTATCGCGGCAGGGAAATTGGTGCTGGAGGGGTAGCAGTGACGATCCCTGCTGTTCTTGAAAAGAGGTGGTGAGCACCCCTGCATCTCGCAAACTATTGCGCTTTGGGCACGAGGCATTGCATCATTATCAGCCCTTTTGCACGATCTCGTGGACAAGGTTTCTGGTCTCACCATGGGGGTGATGGGGACAGCGCAGCTGGGTCCGTTGGTGATGAGCGCCACGGGTCAAAGCGCACTGCGACAGTGAAGACGCTAAACAGCACCACTAGGGCGTGAGCATACAGGGGCCGATTGGTTACAATAAAACCGAGGACGGCTTTGGTGGTAGAGTGCGCTATGATTTCTTGGATATTTACGGCATGGACACGGACAGGGGGGATGAGGGTTTAGACGATAGTGTCGGGCCGTAACGTTTCAAGTAAGGTATTGCACTGACAGGTCTAGATGAGGAAACATCTTGGCAAGAATTGAATTGAAGTTCAGTGCGGAAAAAAACAAGCTTACTACGGAACTGAATACGAATAGCACTCTAAACTATCGCGCTGCCTTGAAATCAACAGCTCCAACCCTATTGACCACTCCAGCTCGGTGATAGTAAGTACCAGATCTAACATACGGATCCAACTTCCAATAGTTCATCTGTAGCAATTGAACCAATTCATCTCGCCTCTCGTGCGTTTCCTTTCCAGCATCTGTATCAGGATTTGTGCCAATCCAATCAATAGTCAACCGATTGAACGAGTCAATCAATTCCTGTCGCTCAATCTGTATCTTTGTCTTCTTCTCCTCAGACTGCATCCTCTCGTTCTCAGAGGGAACAGGCTCTATATATTTGTACTCCCAAGGATCATCACCGCCATATGACTTCTGCAAGTTCTCTTTGGAGATGAACTTGAGAAGGCCCTTGGTACCGCTGGTGAAGTGGACCTTTGATGCGACGACGGGGTCAAGCCAGTGCTTGATGACGGTCCAAACACCTGGAAAGGATTAGCATGTAAATAGAGTTAGACGCGACAGAGTGTCAAGCTTACCCCAAAATACGAATGGCGCATTGTGGACAAGCACTACCCCGAGGGTTTCGGGGTATCGCTTCTCAAGAATATCGACGAGGAATTTCACAACATGAAAGTCCATGTTGCGAAGTCCAAAGCCTGTGAGATCAAAGATCAAGCAGACCTTATCTTGTGGCTCTCTTGCCATCATCCTCAGTGTCTCGATGTTGTGCAAGACATATTCTTCCATGGCCTCTGCAGATTGTTTGTGAGGATCGTGAAGTCGGACTCTGATGACATAGATGGGATAGTTGTCCTTGTCGGTTCCTCTGACGAAGCTCTTGCCAGAGCGATACTGCGCCATGAATGACTCTTCATCAGCAGTGAGCGACTTCTTCAGACCAATTGCTTCGCCGCCTCCGACAATGGACTTCTGAATTTGTCGCTCATCGCGCCAGTTGAGAGCAGAGACAAACATGTCAACAGCCTTGTTAACATCCCAATCGCGCGCACGAAGGAATCGGAGAAGCGCGGTATCGGGATGATCAGCCATGATCGTCTCCCAGAGAATCCGTGAGAAATGATCGGAAGACTTGTTTTTGAGGTGTTGGAGGTATTCGTCCGTGTTGTCTGAGGCATCGTGGGCGATATTCTCATTTCCGCATAATCGGAGAATATGAACCCAAGCCTCTTGAAGACTCTTCTTTTGCTCAAGAGTAAGGTTTCCCCTAGTGCCAGGCTCAGGTGAAGAAGACATTGTGATATCGAGTGTACTGACTGATGAGAATGAGTGATTTAGAAAGCAAGTAAAGAACTCGTTCATGAAGAACTTACGATGTGATGACCTTCCAAAAACTTCAGTTTTCAATAATTCGTCTAGTTATCTGTCTTGCGATGAAACAAGCAAACATGAAACGAATCACGGCCTCGTTGACATCAGCAATGTGAAGATGGACTTCCTCGGCATCGAGTGGAACTAAACTAGAGCTGCGATGATCAATTTGGGACACGTCGGAAGGTGGCCCTGAATTAGGAAACGAGCAAAAGAGCGCTATGACATTCTTAGATTGTGCCATCCATCTTGTCCTTCGGCAATGCGATGCTCGCAAGCCATGGCATCTGGGGCTAATGCACCCCGCACGAGGAGGCCCCAGATGGGAGGGAATAAGACGTCACACGCAAGCTTTACTGAATTGTGGGGTTGGAAGATGCGCTATTTGGGACAGATTGGAGGATCAAGCTGGGGAATTGGGAATCTCGATCGAGTTTAGCTGAGGGGATCGCAGGTCGGGTGCGCGGATTGGTAAAGTGAGTTCCTGACTGGCGTGAATGTGGCTGCTTCTTGACAGTTGAGCTACAGCATGCACATCGCACAGACAAGATTTGGAATCGAGAGTCTGGGATTCTACGGGTCAAGCAAATTATCACTCCGTTAAAGTTCTGACCGACATCGACCACTTCTGACTTCTTTATCGGTGCTAATTTGAGTAACTTTGATCAACCTGTCTCGGTCGGTGTCCGTTATCTTATCGTTGAGGCTGTCTTAAGGCTTGCGAGCGTTGGCCACATTGAGAATGGCTTACCCTGAAGCCAGCACTGGATTGTCATACGCTCCGCGATTTGACTTGCTTCATATCATTTGTTGGGAGGGTTTTGCGCATGCCGAAGGTTGCGTCAATTGTTTTGGATGCTGAAAATATCGCTCTAAAGTGCACTGTCTAGTTAACTTGTCGTTCTCTTGATCTTACTGTTCGTGACATGTAAAGTCAGCTATAGGTGTTGAGTTGGGTGATACCTTTCCTTTACAGTATTCTGACTTGTCCAAATTGCTCTTACTTTATAGATCTTTGGTTACTAGAGCCTGGATTATTATTTTATTATATTAAAAAGATGTTGCAATTGACTGTAAGTGTATACTCATAGATATGCAGATGAGGAATTACACCATTACCCAAAGATGTCCTGTAAACTCGTTTTTCAGGACGAAGCTGATATACTCTAGGCTGTTTTGGAAAATACAGGACCCTGTCTCTACGTAATAGTATTTACATACTTAGCTATGGAGGCACTTACTGGCCATACAGTGAAACTGTAGGCAGCTAACACATGTAGCAGAAACAAGATAAATGTTTAACATGAACTTGTGATATTTTTGGATAAACTTAGGAAACGGCATAGTTATTTTAACAAAGTTTATGATATCTTGGTAAAATACTTAGTTAAGTTTAGGATATCTTAGCATCTACTTAGCAAGCCCTTCAACTCACTATTTTACATCCTCTCCTTTGAGCCTTCTTGCACATACTATAAGACTATAAGCCATCTTCAAGTCGAAGCGCTTTGAAAGAATCAGCACATTCTGTAGCTATTTAAATCAAGTCAAACTTGAACTCAGACTTATAATGAGAGAGCTTCTTCCTGTCAAAAGGGCTTGGTGAATCAGGAATCATGCAGTTCAAACCAGTATGCGGCTTATCCTTCCCAGCCGTATAAAACAAATCACCAAGCCCACCAGGCTGCGAATACACGAAGGCTTTAAAGAAGGAGCTGACAGGCTTGATATCGAAGTGAGTCCCAGCAGGCAACCAAGCCACTTCATCAGGACCGACACGTGAAGAGACAGTGTCATTTACATTGACTTCGAGATATCCATCCGACACATAGAAGCAGTGGTCAACGTCTGGAAACCGAATTCCACCAGACAGAACCTGAGTTTAAGCTGATTAGAGCCCTCGAGAGTAGCCAGGCTGTATCTATTTCCGGACTCGGCTCCGGTGACGTATGGACGAACGACCGTTCCGCGGAGAACAGCACTAGGTCCTGTGCGATTGCGCAGGAAGTACGGCTTCTGAGATCCAGGTAGCTGATTTTCTGAACCGCTCCAAGGTTGCGGTTCGACGAGCTCATGGTTCGGCACAGGAATCACGCCAAACTCGGTCATAACGTTTGCGACGCCAGAGTTGAGCTTTTCAGCAACCCTCTCAATGTCGGCATCCGGCCACATTGGACCAGTGTATGGCTCGCCCAGTCCTCGAAACATATGCTCAAATCCAGCGGGAGTGATTATACCGAAGATCTCAGTATGATCACCGATAAACTGGTATGCATGGATAGCGCCCTGAAAATCATCAGTATAAGTAAAGAATTGTGGACATGACTTACTGGAGCAGCACTGGCGTAGTCTCCGGGACTGAGGATCTTGCACTGGTCATTGAGCCAGACCTTTAACTGGCCCTTGATGCAGAGAAAGTCATGGTGGGTATGTTTATGATAGTGAGTTGGCACAGGGGAGGGGAAGGCTTGACCGCCGCTTGTCAGGATGGTGACTTCCCATCCGTTTCTTTCCCGGTCAGAAAGAAACGAGCAACTGAAGGAGTGCCTGACGTAGACCTTGTCTCCAGCGAATGACTCGAAAATATAAGGATCTTTGGTAGCAGATGATCTTCCAGCTGCTGAAGGTGGGAGTACAATGCGCTCCATGACTATGCTTTGATATGAAGTGAAATAGGAAAGATCAAAGTTTTTGGTGCTTTGTTGAAAGTGGTTCATGCCGTTCGCTCAGCATCGTGCTAGAACGTCGACTATCTATCGTATACCTCTCCCCAGTCCTTCCACCGAATCTGGGGAAACCAAAGCATACGAGACGCATGATAATGCATTGCAACGGTTAGAGTTGTCGGATCCAGGGTTCCCCTGGATGTCGATGCTGAGATTGACTTTCATCATCGGTCTCGGTGCCTGCTGGAGGAGCGAAATACGACAAAACCGGCATTTACAGTCCTATGACCGATGAGCTCGTTGGCAAACACGTCCAACAACATCGCCATTAAACGGAGGTTTCGAGACCGTCTTGCTCGGTCTCGGTCTTCATCTCGGTCTTTCTATTTTGTGCGAGCCGAGTGAAATCAATAGTTGGCCAAGAATGCCATATCAGGACCGTGCTCCGGTACTGATGGCCCGTAATTGTGGATCAACAACGCCTCTTCCGTCAACGGTAGTCAGTCTCGGGAACCGGATTTGGCAGTAGTCACTGTTTCAAGGCTCAACGGTCGGCGTTTAGCACTCATGATTACCGCTGACCCATCGTCGGATGTCGGGTAAGGGCATCATGATATATCTGAAGTTTGTATATATGAAGACGAGAATCCGATCGCGAAAATTGAGACACATAGTCAATTACAAACACATCAGTCACAGTTTCTTCCGATAACATTACAAGTTACTCAACCGTCTTCCGAAATGGACCAGCTCTCATCAGTTCCCAGCTCAATTGCCGAAAGCATTGAGCCAACCTTGAAGATTTACCTTCCGCTTCTTAACAAGAACTCAACTGCCATTAAATCAACTTTGAGAAAGACCTTTTCTTATGGTCCAAACCCGCGCAACAACCTGGATATCTATTATCCTGCCAACAGCCCGACTGGAGTTGGGTGTCCTGTCTTCATCTATACATATGGAGGCGGCTTTACTCGAGGAGACAGAGCCTCTGAAGATTATCTGCTCTACCAAAACCTTGGACACTTCTTTGCTGAAAATTGCGGATTCGTCACTGTCATTCCGGATTATCGCCTTGTCCCAGAGGCGAGATTTCCTTCTGGCGGGCAAGATATTGAGATGGTTGTGAAGTGGCTCATGGATAACAATGACAAAATTGGAGGTTCACAGCCAAGACCCTTGTTCATGATGGGTAATTCCGCTGGTGCCGTTCATCTCTGCACATTCTTGCTTCACCCCTCTTTTGCTGGGATCCGAAGCAAGATCACAGGTGTCAACGAGACTTGCCCCCTGAGACTCAAGGCTGCTGTCTTTTGCTCGATGCCGGCGTCATTCCGCAACCCCCGCCCTTACCGGGTTCCTGTTCTTTCAACCTACTACGGAGAGACGGTGGAGCAGGACTGTCCCCTCGGACTTCTTGAGGCCTGTAATAAAGATAAGAATATTTCGGATGTTGCACCTGGGGTCCAGTTCCTTCTGCTGTATGGATCTCTTGACCCCGAAGATGAGATATTGGACAGTAACAAAGAGTTTATTGAGCTTTGGCGATCGGGTAAGGGAAGCTCGGGAGTAGAGCTCGAAGTTCAGATTATGGAGGGTCACAACCATATCTCGCCTCCACCAGCTCTCGGTACGAATATCTCAAGAGAAGAGGTCTGGGGCTTTAACGTAGCTGGATTTTGCAACGCGGTAGCTCGAAGTTGAGGTGAGATCTTGAGGATTATTGACCATGGTATGAAAGGAAGAAGGAGAAGCATCGATGGGTGAGAAACTTGAATGGAGCATTCAGATAGTGAGGATGTGGCTCGTGACTTCCATTCTGCTAAATATGTACGTGAGAAATAGATATATACAATTGAACCATTTCCTTGAGCATCATTCTACCACCAACTACGACGTTTCCCTTAGGGACCAACAAAACTTCAGACCCTTAGCTTAGGTACCAAAGATAAATAGTCCAAGGGCTTAGTAAGACTTTACCAAGTTTACCTAAGTATTTTTATCATTTGGAAAAGCGGTCCTAAATTTTCTTGCTCCCCCTTGGTTTCGCAGTACGATCTAGCGATATGCATCAACAACAGCTTACAGAGCGTTGACTAAGGCATTGAAAGCAGCCTTCGGCTGATAGTTGCTGTCGAAGAGGAGAGGGTTTTCACCAGGTCGCCAAGAGTCCTTATCAGAGACACCCCAGACGGTGATACCGACACATTTGGGGATGGCGAGGCAGGCGTTCATGACAGTAAGATAATCGTTAGCACTGGCACCGGCAATATCGAGCTCAGTGATGGCAATCTCCTTGGCGTCCGAGGCAGCAAGAGCTCGGAGAGCAGCAGGAACACCAGAGGCAGGGTTCCAGCCACCAGGAGCAGCAAGATGGCCTTGAGAACCAATACCGTCGATGGGAATACCGGCAGCAATCCACTTGTTAACGTGAGCGACCATCCCACGGGTGAGCTTAGCATAGTCAGACTTGTCGAGGTTGTAGTCGTTGATGTAGAGCTTAGCAGCGGGATCAGCGGCGCGGGCAGCGCGGAAAGCAATACCGACAAAGTCCTCACCGAGGACTCGGCTGAAGACGCTGTCACGGAGGTTACCGTCCTCAGCAAAGATCTCGTTGACGACATCCCACTGGAGGACCTTGCCCTTGTAGCGGGTGACCATGGTCTTAACGTGGTTCTCAATGACCGCGGTGAGGGTTGAGCGGTCGTTGATGTTCTGAACCCACTGGGGAAGCTGGGAGTGCCAGAGCAGAGTGTGGCCACGGATGAGCTTGCCGTTCTGAGTGGCGAAGTTGACGACCTGATCAGCGTTACTGAAGGTAAAGGAGTTGCGCGAAGCTATTCCATGTTAGATGGTCGTTCATATCCTCTTCGAATTAGGGAATCTTACGCTCAATGGCATCCCACTTCATGCTGTTCTCGTTGGTCACTTGACCAAACTGGGCCTTGACAATGTTGGTGAGAGCATTGTTGTTAAGGTGATAGTGGTCGATCTCAGTACCGAAGTACTGCTTGCCCTTGGCTTTGAACTTGGCATCGAGACCAGTACCAGCGTTGTTGCCACCAGTAGGCTGAGGAGTGCCACCGCCCTGAGTTGAAGAAGGCTGGGGCTCGGATCCTCCTGATCCAGGAACACACTGAGAGTACCAATCGTTGATCTTCTCGCACTTCAGACCGCTAGCACAGGTTGTAGCACCACTCCAGCCATTGCCGCCACCTATGTAAGTGTTAGCTGTCGAGTATCGAGTTCATCGGAGCTGCTGCAACGTACACTGTCCCCAGATGGGGGCCTGGGCAAGAGCGGACACGGGGGCGAGAGCCAGGAGAACCGAAATAGTATGCATTTTGACTGATACCAGTGAGCTGATACTTCGAAGCAGAAGATACTGTCTGAAGATATCGAACGTAACGTCAAGGGGTTAGCTCCCGACCTTATATACAACTTTGATATAGCATACATGGCATGTTCGTCCCAAGCTCAATGCAATAACAAGGTCTAACCAATCCGATCAATTCCATCGTCTTTTGCCGGGAAATTGGCATAACTGGGGTTATAGAGCCTTATGTGCGGAGAACCAAGCTCCGAATGAGGCCCATTGAGGAAATATCGGAGCATCGCCAAGTTTGTCGTTGACACCCTAAACAGACAATTTCAATGGTGTCACCCGCGAATATGGGTCGTTGTTTAATTGTGCAGCGGATAATGTTGTTTTCAGATCGAGCCCTACTACGGATTGGGGAGGGTTTCTTAATGCGTGCTGATATTACGTCTCTTTCTGGGATTTGATGCCAAGATGGGGGCTGCAACATTGAAATTGTTATTCTGAGGTCTGCGGGGGATGTCATTATGAATTTAGCCGATTAGCGAATGTTTGTCTGTATTGTTTGAAGCTTTGCTGATTTCGATGATATTGGCAGTATTATAGCATGATCCGATTAGCGAGCATGGCAACAACACCCGATATTCCGAATCATTCATTTTGCCTATACTTGACGTAAACTAGTCAAGTCCTCGAGCATGAATACCGCTATCGAACAGGCTACCATAGACTGTAGAGTAGATATGTTGATCATGGCTGTCTCTGAGATCTACACCCGCCTGAGCGAACATGAGAATGAGGGAAGTTAAGCTTATTTGGTTAGCTCTCGCAATGGATCATCGTAAAGCTGACCAATGCAGGTCCATCAACTAGATTACCCATTCGAAAAGTCGTCAATCAATTGCCATGTCTCTTGCCGAGCCTGCCCAGAGATGGGGTTAGGTTGCATCCAACTCCAACGAAGGATGCGGAGGAGACCATTTACGAACCGATTTGGCAGAATTGGATCAGTTCGTCCGGCTAATCATCGAAAACCCTTAAAATGTGACATCCACGTGGTGGCATGCTTGCTGAAATATAGGTGCTCCGATGGTTGGAAGCCAAGAGTTGGATCTTTCTATGCGCGCAACTTGGAATGCCATGAGGGTCGCAAAGGAGGGTATATATAGATAATGATCTTGCCTAATGTCAATTGTCTTTCAGGCGCGCCTGAGTAATGGTGATTAGACTTCCTTGCTGATGTCCAAGTCACAAGATTCTCAAGTCTTGTAGGTTTCTTTAAGTTTAGACGAGATTGTTCATAAACTAGACTTGGGATTGATGAGAATTAGGATTAAGGAAATATAACAGACCTCAACTTAAAAAACAGCTATAATTATTCTATATACCTACAATTGATGAGCTCAATGGTACTGAATATGGTCCGATGTTAAACTGCTTACATACTCCTCTGTCTCCGCTTTCTTAGATGTGTTATTTGCAGTTGAGACCTGTGGCTGAGAGCTTATAATCACCACACAGAACTTAGCTTAGTCTCCGCTTTCAGGTGACAGTGGCTAACTTCCAGCTTACTCAGAATTGTTTTCAATGGCTCCACGATAAAACCATAAACATAAACCGTGTAAGACGACTGGCCAAGACCCTTCCAATGGCTTACAGGCGTGGAACGGTAACATTAGATCTGTTACTACCATAGCATGAGTTATTAATCACGGTAGTTCTTCTGCAAAGCGACGGAAATAAGTTGGTATTTACTAAGGAGAAACGAAAGGCTATTTTTCATACATAAGACTATCATCACTTGTACTCCAGACCCGTAGAAATATCTCCCCATCTCGCTCCGGCCATATCCGCAAAGTAATTCGACTTGGGGCTCCACAAACCCGTACCGCCCTTGGGGAACACAGAGCTAGCAGTCTTGAGATAAGTCGAAGACAAGCTCATCATTGGCTTCACTGGCATACCACTCGATGACGACAGTCGAGGGACCACGACGCTGGTCTTGCTCTGTGTCATCTTGTTGAGAATACGAACAAACAGTCTCGCGCTAACATCAGCACCAAGTGTCCACGATGCATTCTCATATCCGAACATGAAAAGCAAGTTTGGCACATCCTGGAGCATCACGGTCTTCCAGGCGAACTTGTCCGCGACGTTGAATGGTACGTCGTCGATGCTGAAATTGATACCTCCACCGAAACGAACCTTGAGACCAGTTGCCGTGACGATAAGATCGGGATGTAATGACGCTCCAGACTCAAGCTCAATGCTCTTCTCGGTAATAGTCTTGATCTTGTCTGTCACGACATTTGCTTTACCCGAACGAATCGCCGCGAAGAAATCCCCATCCTGACTGGCGCAGAATCGCTGCTCCCAGGGATTATATCGAGGCTTAAAGTGAGGGTCCCAGCTGACATCGGGAGGAAGATTCTTGATGGTGACATGCTTGATGACCTTCTTTGCTAGACCAGGACAAGACTTGCAGAAGACGTTGGTAAGATAGCTTCGGAACAGCCAGAGGAGTCTGTTGAGGAATAGTGCGATACTAGCGGGAAGAAGGGTGAAGAGAAGACGTGTGAAGAAGCTGCTTGATGGGAGAGGGAAGATGTAGCCTGGACTTCTCTGAAGCATTGTGACACGCTTGGCTTTGTCGGACATGGATGGAAGGATTGTGACGGCTGTAGCTCCACTGCCAATGATGACGACTTCTTTGTTGGTGTAGTCGTAGTCCTCGGGCCAGAATTGCGGGTGGATAACCTTGCCTCGGAATTTCTCAATTCCAGGAATCACAGTCTGTAGGGGAGTCTGATAATCATAGTAGCCGGTACCGAGGAGCAGAAATCGACCCCGGAAAGTAACTGGCTTCTCGTCACCAGGTCGCGTAACCTGAAGCTGCCATCGCCTCTCCTTGGAAGACCAGTTGGCTTCTGTGACAGAGTGCTTGTAGCATATATGGTGGTCGATACCAGTCGATCGCGCCGACTCGATCATGTAGTCCTTGATCTTGTCACCTGGTGCAAGCGACTGGTCATGCTTCCAGGGACTCCATGGGAAGCCGAAGGTGAAGATATCAGAGTCGGATCGAATGCCGGGATACTTGAAGAGATCCCATGTGCCGCCGATGGAGTCGCGGCCTTCGAGGATGGCGTAGGTTAAGTCGGAAGGGCCGTCTGTTTGGAGACGGTAGGCGGCGTTGATGCCGGAGATACCAGCACCGATGATGATAACATCAAAGGTGTTGGGCTCTTCTGATTGTTGTGCCATGTTGATGTGAGTTGTCTGAGTAGTTTGTGTTGTTGATGGTGTTGTCCAAAGTGGACGTTGAAGGTCAATTTTGTACAAAGATGCTGAAGAAGGAGTATGAACAATCGGTGCTCCGTTGGATCAATAAACCTTCCGATGATAGAAGAAAGATGTTAAGCCTCGGCACTTTAACAATAGCATCCAAAGCCTCGCGTCACAGCTCCTCGAATGAGTAGCTAAGTTCTGGTTAAGCTTCCGAGTCCAACAGGCGACAATATGAATCCATTCTCCGCCCCCGCGGGGCCCGTTTCCGATAAGGACTCAAATATTTCTTGACAACTAACAAAACTAATAACGTCATGCTCGAGCTTTGGCTGGGGGCGAGCAAAGTGTTGATCGCAAGCTAAACTCTATACAGAAATTTCGCATTGAGGGTTGTCAAGATTGTGGGGTAGCCTCGGCACGGCCCCAGTGATCGTCTTCATGGGGGGACAAGCCAAACTACCGAGAGAATCACGCGACGGACGAGACTTGGGAGTTGTCAAAGCTGCAGAGTTGATCATCTTGGCTCCGAGGAGGGGTCGATCACTGAAACAAATGACGAAATGTTTCGAGATTTAAATTTACATGTGAAATTTGTTGAGTATGTAGATCTTGTAAAAACTTCGATATCCTTCTGCCTAGCGTTTGGCCCGTGGCCTCCATCACGAAAAAGAGATTATGCATAGCTTCGTAGATTCAACCCCGCACGATGGTTCAAGAAACGCCTCGCATGCTCAGCTGCCTTTTCTGCCTCGGCTGTGAAGTCAATCCTGTCGCCGAGTAAGATAATGTCATGAGGACAACCTTCCGAGATGTCTAGGTACATTGGCCAGCCATTCTTCTTGTAGCGTGTGACAAAATTAGTGATGTCGTCGCATAGAACTTCGCCGCCGCCAGCGTTGACGTAGACTGGGAAAGGCTTCTCGATCTGGAAGGGATGGCGTAGAGGGGACAAGTGTGGGCTGGCTGGATCAATTGCGCCAAAGCCAGAGACTGTCGTTGCGCCCCAGCGCGCAAAGTGCATATTGAGATAATCCGTCTTATAGTTGGGTGACTGTGAAGCGTCTTGTTCCAGAGCGCCAGCGACATCAGTCCATGGAGACCAAAGAGCCATTGCTCGTGGAAACGGCACCTCGTCAATTTGGCCGTACTCGTGAATGTAGCGTACCAAGGCGAGAGCTAAGTTTGCTCCAGCTGAATCGCCTGAGAAAATGACCTGGCTTGCCGGAATACCTCTTGTCTTGATGAGATGAAGATATGCTGTAAGTGCATCCTGAAGAGGAGCGGGAAATTGGCCGTTCTTGCTGCTGGATAGGCGATAGTTGGGCGAGCAGACATGAGTAGCTCCCATATGCTTAATGAGAGTCTTTGCCGTGAATCCAGTATCTTCATCACGTCCATTTCCAATAACAAAACCGCCGCCATGAAAGTGCAGGACGACCACCATGCCAGGATGAACAATTCCAGCAGGCGGTGGCCGCGCAGGCGTCCATGTCATGCCTAATTGCGCAGGCTGAACCGAGTAATCCGAGCAAATTCCTCTGTATAATTTAGGCGATCGTGGAGCGACGACTTCGAATCGGTTCTTCTCTTTGCCTTGGTCAAACCTCATTTTGTCGCCGGATTTGGTGAGAGACCAGTAAAGTAGCAAGAGCCGGACAACGCGGACACGGACAGCTTGGTTGAGCGTCCATTTTGTGTTTGGTCGAAGCCATGGGACGAGACAGAGGGAAATGTCGAATAAAAAGCGCGAAAGAAGCCATGGTGTGATAATAAAAGCGTAGGTATAGCCGAATGCCGTTTTGAGTGTGCTTAATACCGCCATGATGAATGAATCGTCCGTGTAAGTTGCTGAGGCAGTCGGTGATTATTAACCTCGAGGAAAAACGGCAGAGCAGAGGCCGCGGGATCCGCTCTGTTTAAGTAAGTCACCCGCCTCGGCCAACGAACTTACAGCATATTCCCTGTCAAAAAGAGAGTTTCGGTCATCAGTTTACTGATCATTGTCTTCTTTTATGAGATGCAATTAATGCCGCTGTGTGATGCGACATCGCTTTCACTACTTAACATGGTGGCATGGCACCCGAATGAGGTGTTCAACATGGCGGTCACATTCAATTACAAGCGAGTCTATAAGAGTACAGAAAAGCTCCTAGGCTTGTCCCAGGATGACAAATAATGTCAAACTACCTATCGGCTTCCTAGATACAGTCGCCATCTATTTTTTTTTTTTTTTTTATCTTACTTGCCTGCTGTCTTGCCAACTGTGTCGCGAACAACCTCCTGCAGCCAAGTTGGCCAACCTCTGATACCAGAAATAACATCAACAGCCTTAGGAATGATGAGCTGACCACCACGTCGACTCTTGATCTGAGCGACAACCTCCTTAGCAATATCATCAGCAGTCAAGAGACGAACACCACCACGCTCCAGACGGTCCAGAAAACCTTCGACAAGAGGTGTTCGGACAAAGTTGGGATGAACCACTGTTGTCAGAACGTTGGGAGCCTTGTAAAAATGCTTGAGCTCACTGGCCAGCGACTCGTGGAAGGACAGTGCACCAGCCTTTGTAGCAGAGTAATCGGCTCCTGTGGCAAGGGCGACAAAGGACGCGATACTGGCGACTGTGATGACATGACCCTTGTTCAACTGGATCATGCGAGGGAGGAATTGCTGGGTGGTATACCACAGTGCCATGAGGTTGACGCCCATGATCTTGCGGAGGAACGACTCTGGCATCTTGAGAATGGGCATTGGGGAAGTGATGCCAGCGTTGTTGATGAGGATTGATGGGTGACCAAGTTCTTTACGGACTGCGTCTGCAGCTTCAGCAACAGACTCGGTTGTAGTAACATCGCATCGATAAAAGTGAACGCGCGAGTTTCCTTGAAGTTGTTTTGGCAAATCTTGGACATCAAAGACAGCGACACGGATGCCCATCGCGGCAAGCTTCTCGACAATGTTTAGACCAATACCGCTCGAGCCACCAGTAACAACGGCGATCTCATTCTTCCAGTCCCAACCTGAGGCAGCTCTCATTCGCCATGAATTATGAGCCATGGTATTGAGGAACCGGTTGATGGTTCGGACGATGCCCAAGCTGAGCCATACGTATAGAATCTTCTTGACGGTTGCGAGCTCCAGGGTATGTGAAGCATGCTCTGGGAGCTTGGCGGCGATTGAGGCGAGAACATTGTTCACGGCGCCGGGAGCAAAAGTTGCTGCGGCGAGCAATGAGCCGGATAGAAGTGGCGATAGGAGGAGTTTGCTTGCATTGGAGGCATACTCAATGACGGGAGAGTAGAGCATGGAAGACATGATGATTTGCACAGTGAAGAATGATGATTGAGTTTGGTCTGTGAGTCTGGGCCGAACATCTCAATTGCACATGCAAGCTACTACAACATACGTCTTATACAAACTAATTAAGGTCCAACACCTGTCTCTAGCTCCATCGCCAACTATCACAAGTTGGCAAAAAATGAAGCCGATCACGATGCTGTTGAAACCGAGGTTAGATTCGCTCAACCAACGACAACTCTTGTAATCGCAAGCTTAACCAGAAAAAGCCATAATGACGATCTTTTCTCTTCTCTCCACTTCAACGGCACTTGACCTCGTCGCGTCCCCTGTCATCACACACGCTAACCCATGGACCTTAAACCCTGTTTCCAGCTCGTTAGTCCAGGTCTCTTGCGGGGTCTCCCTCTCTCAACCGAGACACTGATACGTCCGTGCCATGAGAAGAGACACTCGCTGCCCGCCCTGAGTTGCGTTGGCTATCTCTTGTCTCCATTCTTCCCGCGGGCTCCGTAATTTCGTAATCTGCAATCCCGCAATTGCTTTCCCCGGACTCTCCATCCCGTTCAATCAGCTCACCTACGTTTGCGTTGTCTACCTACTGCCTATCTTAGCGAAAGATGGTATTCCCAGGTCGCTTTAGTTCAGGTTGTCTGCGCTGTCGCCAGCGGAAGGTCAAGGTGAGTAATGCAGCCGTTCTGATTGAGCGATATATGTTCTAATCGTTATCTTTTGGCAGTGCGACGAGGGGAAACCGACGTGTCGACGATGCTACAACTACGGAAAGCCGTGTCTTGGATATACCGACGAGTTTCATTTTAGACACTCTGCGCCAAAGGGGAGATCGCAAAGTACATCTGCCAATACGTCGCGAGCGCCAAGTACAGCCAGTACCAGCACAGCGAGTCCCCCGCAAGTTGAGAAACCGCCCGAAAAGGAGCTCCCGAAGCCCAAAACTCGGCCTCTGGAAGCGCCCATTCGACGGAGATCTGTAGCCATGGTTCGACATCCGACACAATCGTACGATAACATGTCGCTATGCTATTTCGTGCGTCGCTTTGTGTCGCCCGATGACGACGATGGGTTTCCCGGACATTTCAGCTTCCTACCGAGTTTGTTCGATCACTACAAGGATGGACTTGTCGAAACAGCGACATTGAGTGTTGCCCAATTGGCTGCGTACAATCACTTGGGCAATGAGGAACTTCGGACACGGTCTTTGAGGAACTACGGGCGTGTTATCAAGGGCTTGCAGCAGACTATCCAGTCTGATGACCAGGCGATGGACGACAAAGTCATCGCTACCATTCTGCTGCTTTGCACGTACAAGGTAAGTCTCACGCGACATCAATTATTTCACTTCTGACTGGATGATAGGACTTTAGTGGTGAAGGATTAGGTGATCCGAATGAACATGCTTCGGGACTTTTTTATCTGTTGGAGAAACGAGGACCCAGTCAGATTGGTACAAGAAGAGGAGCCGAACTCTTCTTACTTGCTTTGCTGCGACTGGTAAGTCACGCGACAATAAACTCCCAAGGCATGGCACTAACTTATATGATAGCAAATCTATTCATTCTTGCATGGCGACGATACATACACCGACCCCGGCGCCATCGCCACCGTCATCGGAATCTTCGACCCTCTTCTTCGAGCACTATCGATGATGGGACGGACTCTGTCGCTGCGCCATCGTTTATGCCGGCTCATGCAATCAGAGCCGTACCAGCCACAAGGTGCCAGTCCCTCAACAACATCGCAGAGTAGTACAGGGACAGAAGACGAGAGAATCTTGATCCAGGAATGCTTTGACATGCTCGATGCCTTCGGCGCCTGGGACACCGAAGCAGCAGAGTATTGGCAAAGCACCTTCGAAGGTCGCGGCGTTCCAACGACCCTTGGTGAGATGAGCGCCGGTAAGATGCACTACGATGCCGAGACAGCTTGCATTATCATTCTCGTCCGATCAGCTCGTCTCATCCTACTCCAGACCATGCTTCTCTACCAAACTACATTGCTACCAGCGGAGGAGGATGATGGGTATAGTTATAATTCATGGGCAGAAACCATTCCCTTCCTTGAATCCGATGTCCGCAAAACCGTCGATGACATGCTCGCCGCCGTGCCATACGCCCTGGGCGATATCGACCCGAGCGGCATGCCAGCGACCATGCTCCACGACGGTGCAGCGGCCATCATCATTGTTCACTCGATTAGACTTGTCACACACTGTGTTTACACTACGCCTGAACAGACTGAAAGAGCAGCTCGTATCCTTGCTAGATTGAACTCCGCTATAGGAATTAGGTCAGCTGTCGGATGGATCCCTGGTGATACGTATGGAGCACAACCCTTTCAAGCTCTTACGCCGTCTCCTATTATGATGTCACCGGGGTACATGGACTGCACTGAGGGGAAGTTTAGTTCGCCTGGTGCGTTGGGCTTGCTTTCATCTTGATACCAGCATTTGTACACGATTTAGGCTGTTTTAATACGTACATGGATAGTTGTTTTTTGTTCTTAAATTGGAAGCCCTTGTCAAATTGTCCAAATGTCATGGTCTCACCGTAACTCTTGTCCGACTTACTCAATCTTCAGTGACGAGCTGAAAAGCTCCATACGATCCAGCACCATGGCATCTCTTTCCCAGAGATGCCTCAACGCGGGGTAGATCGGTCCGCCCAGAATCGTCCACCAGATCGTGTTGAAGCAGATGACCACTCGGCTGGGGGCTCTTTGTGCTGAATAGAGTTGGTAACCGGTCCATATGGCCATTGCAAGGCAGGTGCAGTATATATCCCATCGCAGGAACGAGACCACGATCTCCCTCGAGTCCATCGCAGAAACGGGCGGGTTAAGCAGAGCCAGAGTCGGAGGGTTCGTCAAGGATGTGAGGGCCAGAATATGATGTCCGGAAACGTTGTCTGTGAGGTCCATGGAAGAAGCGAGAATTGTCCCAAACACAGCCAAATGTATTCCAACTGTCAGTGTCGTGATGAAGCGATATGCGCGATTCATAGCCTTCCTACACGCTCTCGGATCAATATGTGCGGTGTTGTTAGCTTTGCCCCTGCGAGACCAGCAGACCAAGCGGGATACTCGCTGAATGGCAGTTTGATACAGAGGGAAAGGCTGCCAGAGAGCCACAGCGATGAACTTGGCTTCCCTCGAGACATCAAAGATCAGCGGCAAGCAGAGACCAATGGTCGGTACAACGTAGGATATGATTGTCGATATCGGGAGCAGGCTCAGGTCGCACGGGTCGGCCAGTAGATATGCTTGTTGAGGAATCGTCGGTGAGAGGAGGAGTTGTAGGGTCAGATAGATCGGAGCGATGATTGTTATTGTGACGGATTGAAAGACGATACCGAAACTCCCAGTCCTGTAATCCATGTTAGCATGAGGCTAGTATCCGTGTTTCAGGTTCTTGTCTTACCAGCTAAGAATTGTTCCACGGTTGCCAAATCTCAGTCCTTCAAGAGCTATGAGATACCAAGCACCACAGAACTGTGCCGCCAAGTACACAAATGCCAGAAGAGCCTCAAGGTCCATGCCCTTGCTATCGGGATGCTTCTTGAGCCCTTGAGCGAAGAACTCCAAGAGAAGCATCACCGGCTCGTCAATTGACTGGTAGCCCGTGAGTTGCCGAGAGATTGAGTCTGACATGTCCAAAGGACATAGCGAGCTTCCGTCAGGCGACTTTGCGTTTGTGATGCAGTCCCGAACAGCGTCGAAGAGGCCGTGACGGTATGACGTACCCATACTAGCATAGCCTCCTAAGAGAGCACAGCTTAGAATGAGGCAAACGATAGACTTTGGAGCCATTGCCAAGTTTGCATGAAGGTGGTTTGTTTGTGAAGATCTGATGGCGATGCTGCAGAGTCTGATAAATCTGCGTAACTTAACAAAAATGAACAAGACTGAGGCGTTTCAAACCTCAAACATGTTGGGCTTTTCAAGCTTCATCTTTCCACTCATCTCTGAACCGAAAAGAATTCCCGTTCATGCTTCAGCTGTAAAATGTTGGGGGATCCTCATCTAGTTTCGGCCTAGGTTGCGAAATCTCCTCAAGTTCGACGATGGTGTTGAAGGGAAACAAAACTCCTCGCACATGTGAAGGAACCTGATCGACAATAACATCGTTTAAAACCCTCCGCGGCGCCCTTTCCACGTGTTACTAATTACGAACCCGTCTCTTTGGGCTTGATGCATCTCAGAAGCTGTAAGCGAGCTGTTGCTTGATCCAGTTAGTTCTAATTGGTTGCTCGCATGCTAAACCCAATCGGGTTGCTTTTGCGACATTGATCATCGACGGTGGATTCCTATTGTAGAGTGGCATCTGCGCTAGCGATCAGAGGCACATGAGCGTTGATGGCTTCAATCAAGATACTCATGCCATGGAATTCATTGGGCTTCGGAGAATTTCATATGAGATTCTTGCCCAATCTTTAAGTCTTAGTTTTATATACCACGTTTATATCATCCGCTTACTATTATTAAGGCCTACCTATACTTTAATAAGTCTTGCAGAAGCGAGATTCTGAATTACCCGAGTTTTGCAGCTTATTCAACATGGCTGTCGTCTCTAAGCTACTGGGCTTTCCCAGCCTTACCTTAGCCGCTGTCATCGAGTCTTTCGTCGCAATCAAAGTGTTTCCAGATTATTATGATTCGAAGAGTCACTTGGCTGCTGTATTCACCATCTTACTCATCAATTATGCATTCGGAGTCGTTTTCTGGGGATTTCTGTACCCAGTCTTCTTCAGTCCCCTCAGACACATTCCCGGTCCAAGAGTGAGTCTCTGAATCTTCAAGCTTCCGGCATATTTCTCTCGAATTTCAAACTCACATGATGGCGTCAACAGGACTATCTGAGCGCCGCTCATCGATCTATCGGTGTCAAGGACAGACCATCCGGTGACTTGTTCATCGATATTGCGAAACGATATCCCGGTGAAGACTTACTCACTCTCAACTCATTCAGAACCCACATACTGGTGACAAATCCTCTGCTCTTGGCAGATCTGCTCGTCCACAACTGTTACGACTTCACCAAACCGAAGAGAATCAGCTCCTTCCTACGACACATTCTCGGCGATGGTCTCATCATCGTTGAGGGCGAACCTCACAAGTTCCTCCGCAAGAACTCAACACCGGCGTTTCACTTTCGACATATCAAGGAGCTATATCCCATGATGTGGCAGAAGAGCCAGTCGCTGGCCAGGGCATTGAATCAGGATATGGCTGCGTCGAGGTCATCTACCATTGAGCTCAACAGCTGGGCGAGCAAGGTTACGCTCGATATCATCGGTATTGCTGGTCTAGGCCGCAAGTTCGATGCAGTTGAGAAGAAGAAGGACCCTCTTGCAGACATCTATGAAGGGTTGCTCGAGCCGAGCCGAGAGAAGCTCATATTCTCTATGTTGTCTCTGGCCATTGGCCTGCCCATCATTCGTCTCATCCCCTGGAAAATGAACGATGTCTTCAATTATCTGACTGGAACCTTGAATGAACTTTGCTTCCCCATGATCCAGGAGAAGAAGGCAGCTATTCTCGACAAGGGAGACGACCACTTCGATGTCTTGTCGCTTCTCATCAAGTCGAATAACTTTTCGGATGAGTCCTTGAAGGACCAGCTTCTGACGTTCCTTGCAGCAGGGTAAGTGATGCTTCGTCTCAACTGACAACGATAGAGCTGATCAGAAATAGGCACGAAACGACCTCTTCTGCTTTGACTTGGGCGTGCTACCTACTCACCAAGCACCCTGAATACCAGACCAAGCTTAGAGAGGAGGTCAGGAACGGACTGCCAGAAGAGCTGGCCACCAACCCGACAGTAGATCTCGCCGGTATCCTCGAGCAGCTTCCTTATCTCAACGGTATCATGCATGAGACACTTCGACTCTACCCAACAGTACCCTTGACGATGCGTCAAGCTATCCGTGACACCCGCATCGGCGACCAGTTCATCCCAGAGGGCACAGATATCATGGTATCAATCTGGTACATCAACCGATCAGAAGCGATTTGGGGCCCTGATGCAACCGAGTTCAAGCCGGAGCGATGGATCACTGATGATGGAAAGCCGAATCAGAATGGTGGAGCGAGCAGCAACTACAACTTCCTCACCTTCTTGCATGGACCAAGAAGTTGCATTGGACAAGGTTTTGCGAAGGCTGAGATGCGATGTTTGTTGGCGACTATGGTTCGGTCGTTTGAATGGCAGTTGGCGATGGATGACAAGCTTGTAATGCCAAGGGGAGTGATTACTATCAAGCCAGAAAATGGCATGTACTTAGATATGAAGGCTCTATAAGATTCGACTAGCGAAGACGTTGACGAGACTAATGATGTCATGTACTATAAATCTATCTTTTCTACTTCACGTCCGTACCACAGAACATAGCACAGATGGCCATCAGGCTGTATCGGATTTACTGCTGCCCCTTCGAAGTCATGTATGCCTCGCCACCTGACATCTTTCAACACACCGTTGAGAGCCTGTTACCGGCAGGTATGGTTGTTGACAACCTCTCATATTGAATTGTCTGTGAAGCTACGATTGAGTGACATCTCTGAGCTTGACAGGCTTTTGTCTCCAAGTGTAGCAGGCCAATGTTCTACATCTTCCGCCCACGACAACTTCTTCTCAACGCTCACATTCAAATAACAACTCGTATCTTGTGGAACACCGCGTCTCACTCGGAACACGAGAGATAGGTCTGTTGTGAGAGATATCGTGGTGGAGACACTTTTCATGTCAATGTCGGTGATTTCAGCATCTGGCGTCTCATCCCAGGCTTGGGTCTCACTTCCAATCAAGCACCCAACTTGGATGCCATGAGGCCTTTCTGTCATTCTTGTGCGTATCGTGAAAGGTGGTAGATCGCTGTCTGATACACTGGGGCGAAATATGATGCGCATTTCCGGCAGGGTATCGATGAGTCCATTGATAGTCTCGACAACCTGAGCATGAGGTGGCAACTCAGGCACTGGCGGTATAGAGTTATTGGCACTGTCAGCGTGTATTCTGTAATAGCTGTTATTGATAGGCAGTGAACGGAACTGGAGAGGTGCATGACGGTGACTGGCTTTGGCAGAAGCGTATGTGTTGTCTGATGGGAGGTCCAATGGTACGTATGCTCTTACGAGAATGGTTTCTGGTGGATCAGCAGGTGGTCCCTTCTCTCTACTCTCAGAGTCGAACTGTCTGAGGGTGTATTCCGATTCATCTGGAGCTTTTTCTTCTTCCGTCTTCAATGTCAAGCGTAAGGGCATCAATCGGACCTTAAACCAGCGACATCTGTTCCCATTCTCGACTCTCTGATAAGCGCCAGATGCCAAACGCTTAATAGGAATACCAATATAGCCATCTTTGTTCCAACAGCGTAGAACGGCAACCAAGCACATTATCTTAATTCCCTTCGCGTCTTGTCTTGCTGGCGTGATGACGAGACCATGGTCTACTGCTCTCACGTTGTTGGAGAACCGCAGTGTTCCAACAACATCTACCCGATCAATATTTCCAAGTTGCTTGGGGTCGGCTGGTAGTGAGCAGAGACGAACTACCACCGCCGAGAGACTGACGTCCTGCTTGACCATGTCGTATGGTGCATGATTTCTAGAGAGATCTTTAGGTGCCCTTATGTCATGAGAATCCCTGAAACAAGCAGGCGATGGAGCTAGCAATCCCAGGAACCGGAAACCTCTCGTTGAAGCTCCTTCGCTAGGAGAATATCCACGACCTTCTAAGGGTTCTGTGCACCACGCGAATATAGAATCATCGTTTGTTGTCTTCATGATCTCCACTTGGAGCCGATAGAAAGCTTTAGGGCCCTCTCCGTAGATCAGAGGCATATTCACATCGAATAGACCCATGAGAGAATATGCTTGATCTTCTAGTCTTGTAGTTTGTCGCATTGATGCCCATGACATGATCCCAGCAACGCTGACGTGTGACCAGGTATGTTTCACCAACGTAGCTGCATCAATCTTTGTGACATCTGAGATAGTTGCGCTCAGACTAGTCTTGGTACCAATCTCGCGCCAATCTTCAGCAAGAAATATCACCTCGTGCGGTGCAAGGAGTTCCTGAAGAGTCCATCCGCGCGTGAACCATCGACTATGGCGAAACTTGGAGTTCAACAATCTGGGGTTCTCGGCGGAGCTGACATCATTCAAATAGACATAACAAGCTGCAGATTTCCGATACCACTGGAACATTAAGTTAATCGCCTCTGATAGCTCTGCACTAGACGTCTTGTCTATACAACAGGTGTCTATCCAGCCGTACTCAAATCCCTCGGCTTTCGCCTTTTCGCAAAAGTCGACGATTTTTCGGTAGCCTTTTGACTCTTCTGGAAGAGGGCTCAGTCCGCTCATCTGCTGTAGTGACACTTCCTCGGACGTCCATACGTGCGAGAGAATCGCATATGTTGGTATTGATCCGCCATGTTCGCCTGTGAAAGACTCCAACTCGAGCGTCTCGACATTGATAAGACGCATGGTTGATAGATACCTTAGCGCACTCCGCCGGCTTCGAAAGTCGTGGGAGCTTCTACCGGGTAACTTTGGGACATTTCTTATGTGTAATTTCAACAGAGGGCAGATCAGGCTGTGATTGGCAGCTCTGATCACCGAGTTGAGCATGTTAAGAGGGAATAGAGAGCCTTGTTTCTGCTTGCTGACGCTGACTCAGGCGGTGAACTAACGATGTAGACAGTATACCCCGCTATCGGGGCTATGTTCTGACCAATTGTAGACGGCATCACTGGTTCAAGTGTTGGACAACAGAAGAGACGGGTTATTGACGAATATCTTTCAACTATTGCGTGTTTAGAGATACAAGAAGAATGACCTCTTTCTTTAGCAAGTTGGAGACAGAGTTACGAGCTCTCATGGTTCCCTAGATTGCGGAAGCTTTGGCGCTGCCTACCCTGAAGCTGTTCGTGATGTCCATAAATCGTTGTCGACTCAACTCTCTCCTGTAAAAATTTTTCCTTGGCACCCACTGTTAGCGTTCTGCTAGGGCAGAAAACTTTTACAGGCCAAAATGGCAACAAAAGCAGCTGCGGGACTAGCGGGACCCTCACAGCTGCTGGAAGAAAGGGATTCAGAGAGTTGACCTTTCTTCGTG